>CM053508.1:125563829-125585068 GCA_028627145.1 Eidolon dupreanum | reverse complement strand
CCCACACCCTTTTTCAGACACAAAAGACACCACTTGGAGGGAACGTGCTCAGTGGAGCAGTTCCCTGCCTCCACCCCCAGCTACACCTCCAAGTTGACCCATTGCAGAGGGAGGCGGTTGCACCCTAGGGTGACCATGGGATGTGCCCACCTAACGTCGAAGACTCAGTCGCTGGTGGAGATGGCGGTACACATGGGGAACGCCCGTTACCTGGTCGCCACGCCAGCTCTGTCCCACGGGCTCCTGAGTTAAGAGCCGCTAAACGAATCCTTCCTGTTCCCCTCCCTACCTTGAGCCCCGGACACCTTCACCTTCCTGTAGTGAGTACGCACCTGACCCTCCATTCCTGGCAAGACCCCATCATCGGGAGCACACTCCCGCGTGGGGGAGATGCCAGCCAGGCTTGGAACACTGAGGGGCCCCATCACATCTCTGTTCTTCTCACAGCAAAAGGCTTCTTGGGGGGCTCTCGGTTGCTCAGATCCTCATAACTGTAATTGCCTTTCAGATTTTTCTTTTGTGTCAGATAATCTGTCCTTTTCCCACCCTAACCTCCGTCCCCCAGATAAAGACACACTAATATATAAAGAGGAAATTTAACTCTCCCTACGTCACCCAGCCAACCATAGGTCAAGACTTGACTCCACATCGCTGAACCCTTGATGTAGGGCCTCGTCCGTAACCACATCCTGCTTTTCGTTTGGCTCTGTCATGACTCTGACTTCCTCTGGTCTCTGGAAGAATCCTGAAGCCCCCAGCCCATAAAATAGCCCCTGAGAGAGAAGCGTCCGAGGTGTGTGCTAAAGAACCTAGGGCAGTGGGGAGCTGCCACTGGCTCCTGTCACTGGCTCAAGGCCTCAGTGCCTCAGGTCCTCTGAGGTCTAGTCCAAGAACCAGAGAAGGCCCTCGTCAGTCCGAAACGCCGGAAAAGCAGAGAAAAATTATACATCAACCAGCCTGACGCTGAGAAACACTAGGACTGCAGTGGCAGCCTCAGAAACACAACAGGAAGAAGAAGGGCCGAAGATGGAGGAGGACAGGTGTGACATTGTGGTCATGGTTATCATTTCAGCAAAGTCGTACACATGCCTGTGTCGTCTGGTCTTCGATTTTTCATCCCAAGGCAGAGAGAAAGGTGACCAGCCTCAGAGCCAGTGATGGCGCTCCAAAGAATCTAAGCACTGCCCTTCTGTGTGGGGATGGCAGGATGCCAGGCGGGGTGTGGGAGAAACTCAGGAAAAGAGCTGGGAGTCGAGCACAGAAGTTTTGCAATGGGATTTAACAAGGTTTTGAAGAGAGCTGAGCTTTGAGATGAACAGGAGGTTTAAAGCCTTTATAAGGTCTTCCTAAATGATGCTGACAGCTAAGAGTGGCATGCCCCTGAGAGTCTATGATTATCTCTAAGGAGAGATCGTTATGGGAGCCTTATTAAGAACAGAGCATGTCAGTGGGAGGGAGGGAGCAGCAACGTGTTCACAGTTCTGGAGGGCAAGTGAGGCAGCCTCCTTGATTTGCAACGTGCTTTGCAGTCCTTTTTCATTTTTTTCTGCATCAGACCCACGAGGTTGGGTGAGAACCCCTCTCATCCCCAGAAACTGTAGAATACTAGGGTCGTTGCAGCAGGAGGTGATGGGCTGCCCGTCTAAGGTATCCTTAAAATAAACCCTCGAATGGGCCCGGGGTGGGCCCCTCTGCAGCCTGTATGGTGTAATGCTCTAGATTAGAATGCCGCCCTAAACCCTGGAGCCCTGTGATTCCCCGGGTCGGTGGCCTCCAAAACAGAGCATAAAAGCCCTTCCCCCGTGAGATCTCACCCCCTCACGTGTGCTCACCAGATGCAAGGAATATGTCAGCCTCACCGCAGGCTAGAGGCTCACCCTGGAGCCTGGAAGCCTGAGATTCCATCTCAGGTGGAAATGGAGAAACGGAGTGAGCCAGGGATCAACCCAGGAGAGAGGGCCTGGGAGAGAGCGTGTGGTCCCGTCCCTTCATTTGACACGCGGGGAAACTGTGACATAGCTATGCTACTAGATTTTAAGAACCGATGATGAAAGTGATAATAGTAGCTAATACATTTTGAGCGCTTGCGACGTGCCAGGCGGTCAGTCCCGAGCACGGTGAGTCGGCGTCTCGTGCGTTCGCTGTGAGACGGGCACCATCGTGTGGTTGGGTGTCCGTGCCCCACGCGAGGGCCCCACACTGCAGTGGTGGCACCTGGGTGTGGGGCAGCTGTCCTAGCTTACTACTGCTGCAGTTCCACATTACCACAAGTTTCATGGCTTAAAACGATACCAGTCTATTCTCTCAGAGTTCATAGGTCACCAAACTGAAATCGAGGTATCTGCAGGCTGCGTTCCTTTCGGGTTTCTAGCAGGGAATCCGTTTCTTGCTCTCTGGGATCGCTGGCAGAATTCAATTACTTGTGGTTGTAGGAGGCCCCCCTTTCCTTCCTGGTGGTAAACTGAGGCCTGTTCCAGCTTCCAGAGGCTGCCGCATTCCTCGGCCTGCGGCCCCTTCCTCCAAGCCAGCCATGGCGAGTTGAGTTCTTCCCCATTGCATCTCTTTTCTCCCTCTTCTGTCATTGCATCTTTCTCTGACTGAGCTGGGAAAGGTCCTCTGCTTTAAGGATTCACGCGATTAGGTTGAGTCTGCCTAATCTAGTTATGCAAGATGACCTTGTCATCTCAGTGTTCATAACCTTAAAGACATCTGCAGGGCCCCCTTCGCTGTGCCAGGCTCCAGGGGCTAGGGCACGGAGCCTTGGGAGGACGTTATTCTGGTTCTCACAGTGACCTAGGAGAAGAACCTGTCTTAGGACTGTGAGGATTGAACGTAAGGGCCTCCTGCACAGGTCCTGGCACGTGGCTAAGTGCTTGCTTGGTATTTAGCTGTGGGAATTGTTATCAAACCTGTTTTACAGTCAAAGAAACTAAGACATAGGAATGTTAAGTAACTTGCCTGAGGACTAAGATTCGAAACTCCTGGAGAGAAAAGACTGCATTTTATTCATCTCTTTTATTCGCCTAAAGTCTCTAGTACAGTGCCTGGCCCAGAGAAGATGCTCCATAAGTATATGTTGAATGCATAACCGAGAACCAGAAAGAATGCATAACTTATACGAACACCTTAAACTCGGAGGCTGTCTTAGAGACCTTCAGTCCAAGCCCCACATTTCACAGCTGGGAATCTGAGGCTCAGCGGAGAATGGACCTGCCTCAGGTGACAGGTAATGGCAGAGCCCCAGAATGTAGCCTGTGCCTTCCTCTGCACCAGACTGTTTCTCTGAATGTTTCTGTAGGGGTTTCTCAGCCCCGTGGTCTCAGCCAAGCCAGAGGCTCGAGGTAGAGGTGTTGACTCTGGCCCCTGGCTCAGCCTTGGAGAGAGGAGCTGACACAGAGGAGCGAGAGCCCCCACCCTCCCTTCCCAGAAGCGGCCTTCGGCAAGGCCTGTCTGCCGCTGGTCCTCGGGCTTCTGCATGTTTCCAGAGGCAGCTTTCCCGTGGGACAGCAGTCTGTCCCAAGCCCGCTCGTGCCTCTGCTCTGACATAAGGTTTAGAGGGCTTGCATTTCGTCTGCCTATGTATACTTACAGCGTTATAGGACCAGGGACCATGTGGCTCCTTGAGACTCGGTTGCTCCATCTGTAACCCATCTGAACACCTCCAGGATCCCAAGCGACAACCCTGAGCTTCAGGCCCCTTTCAGAAGGATGGCTCGAGAGCATTCATATCAGCCTCAGGGACAGAGATGCACTGTTGTCCCTGGCTCTGCTTAGGCTGAGTACAGCTTGGCAGCCAAAGGGATCTTTCTGGGCAGCTGGTGGTGTCCTCTATCTCCACGAGAGCCTTAGCAGAATGGGGTGGCGCCCAGTATCTCTGGGCCCTGAGGCTGTCTGTGCCAGGCTGCCCCTGACACGAGACAGCCACAGGCAAAGCCATTATATCTCCATAGAGCAGAATATGGCATTGAAGCCATCTCATTGGAAAGAATGAAAGAGTGGAATAATCACTATAGCCCTACTGTCAGTAAGACAGTAAGTACTTCCTGAGTGTCTGCTGTGTGTGCTTCCAGGCACTGGTGATGTAGCTATCAGGAGTCAGTGGTCTTGCCCTCAGGGAGCTGCCATTTTGGTTTCAGGAAGACAGACAAGCACACAGTAAGTTTTGGCTACTGGATGCTATGAAGAGAATCAAAAAGAGGAGTGTGATGGAAGATAGCTAAGGGGGTCAGAGAGGGCTTTCTAAGGAATGAAATCTGAGATTAGACTCTAATGATGAGATGGGGCAGCCATGCGAGGATCTAGGGAAGGAACTTCCCAAACAGAAGGAACAGGAATTCAGAGACAGAGAGAGTGGTGAGCCCGTGATGACCTGAAGACCGGACAGCTACCAGGGTGACCAGGGCCAGGGGAGGGGAGGGGAGGCTGTGGAACATGACGGGAGGCTGGAGATTAGGAAGGGGCTGATGCTGCAGGCAGAGCCCTCACGAATTGTTTCTGAATGTGTTGAGAAGCCATTAGAGGGAGTTAATGGGAAGAGAGAGATGATCTGAGTTATACTTTGAAAGTTCTGTCTGGCTGCTATGCGGAGGATGGGCATAGGATGGGGCAAGAGAAGAAGCAGGGAGATGGAGAAGGCCATCGTTGTCCTCCAGGTGGGAGAGGTGGTGGCTAGAGTCAGGAGGGCCTCCTTATGACTAGGACAGTGGTGCCGGTGAGCCAGCTGGGTGGAAGAGGGGAAGCCTTATTTGTAGAGTGCGCCAATTTGTGTGGTGTGATATTCCCACCATGGCTGATTTGAAGTTACTAGTCTGATGGTAAATGATGCCCAGGTAGCTCCTGTGGGCCAGCCTGAGCCAGCTCCAGCACATGAGTGCTCAGCTATGGAAGGCGAGCAGGCGAGAAGACCCGAATAGCATTCCAGCGTCTGTGGTCCGAGCAGCTGAGTGGTGAGCAGTGACATCCACTGAGGCGGGGAAGACCAGCGGCGGGGAGAAAGAGGACGGGGTAGTAGTGGGGGAAAACTGGTCTGTTCTGGCCATGTTGATTTTTAGTGCATATTAGACATCTGTTTTGTAAGTTCTGGGCTGGGTACTGGTTTACTTTATCTCGTCTAATTGCTAATTCTTCCAGTAGCCACCAGTTTGGTGGTTTCTTCTCCATTTATAGAACAATAAGCTGAGGATCAAAGGGACTAAGAAGCGTAACCATTACACATACTGTCCCCAGAAACCGTCCCATCGTCACTCTGCATTTCCTGGGATTTGAAAAGTGGATCTTTAGAAAGTTTCTAAAAGCCTTCAGACCAGAGCTGAGATTGCTGAATGTTTGCCCAGAGAGCACATCCCACACTCAGATGTGTTGCATGGGGTTCGTTTTGTTTGTTTGTTTGTTTGTTTGTTTGTTTTTGACAAAGGGAGCTTTTGCTTCTCTTGTTTGTTTCATTTTGTTTAATTGGCCCGTACGGTGTTTTAAAAAAGAAGAATTATAATTGCCTTAGACAAGAATTATAATTGCCCCGCCCACCACCTCAGGCTCCTGTATCCCCTCCTGTCTCACCACTTCCCTGCTTTATACACGTGTGACTCACTTGGCCCAGGAGGCACTGCAGGGTCCCTTGCTCTGGAGGAGCCCAGGTGTAGTGGCCTCTGCACGCTGCTCCTGGGCCAGGTTCTCGCATGTGAGGGAGTGAGCCGCATGGCGTTCACCTCCCCACCGCCAGGTCCCTGCCACCGGGGTCTGCGGTGTGAGTGATTTGCACCCTCAGCTGCTCCCTTCCTGACCAGCACCAGCGATGAAGGTAGCATTGAACTTCAGTGGTAAGAGCTGCGATCCTTCTGACTCAACAAATACTGATACCACCCCACCTCTTTCCCTGGCTTCATTACTGGTATTATTTTGTGAACATAGCGAGGCTTGGGGGCGTTGTTTTTCTCCACCTGCGCCTTTGGCCTTTCTTTCTGGTGATACAGTCAATGTGACCGTGTACCTCGGCCCCGCCACATGCAGCTGGAGCTGAGTGGAGCCTGCGGTCAGGGATGCAGGAGGAGCACAGCCCACCAAGGTGGCCGCCATCTGCCTGGCTCCCTCGGACCGAGAGGCCTTTGAGGGGCTTGGCTACCTGAAGTGGCATAGCAGGATTGACAGGAAGCGCTCACCCCCGACTTGGCATGACCAGGTGGCCCTGAGCACGGCTCCAGGCCGACGGTACTTTCCAAAGCCAGGGAGGAAGGTCAGCCCGCCCCCTCTGTGCAGGTTCGTGCGCTCCAGGTGCAGCCAGAGAGGAAGCTGCCTGGGCTGAGTCCCGGCCCCAGCCAGGCCCTAGAGGGGCAGCAGGGCCCTCCAGGCATTTCGGATTCTGCCCCTCTTCGATACAAGTTGTTTGTGTCTTTATGCTCTATATATAGATATGGCTTTTTTTTTAATATTATGTCTATTGAAATGCATAAGGACAAATAGAAAAAATATATACGTTAACTAAACATTATTGTAATTAGGAGTTGTAATGTTTTCTTCCTTACCCTATAGATTACAGTGGGACACTCACGCCCGTTCCACTCCCACCCTCACCCTCACCCCCACCTCAAGCTGACTGGCCTCGAGCCAGCTCAGTGGGGCGAACTCTAGGCGGTCAGCAGGTCTGCTAATTGAATTGCTGCGTGCTGTGAGCACATCTCAGCTCGCTGTCTCACTCCTTCAGGTCTGCTTAAATGTCACTTTCTCAGGTCTTTTCAGACTCTCCTGTGTAAATTAGCATCCTATCCCACTGTTATCACCTCTTCTCTTACCCTGCTTTGTATTTCTTAAAAGTACTTACTGGTACCTGACATGTTTATATATTTTTTTGTTCTCCATCTTACCCTATGTGTGCTCCATGAGAACGAGGATTGTCTGTTTTGTGCTGAGTGTCTGGCACATAGTAGGAACTCAATAAATGTTTGTTGATTGAATGAATTAACCTTTTCTCTATGTAACCTAATGCTGCTTAGTAAACTTGTGTGCTGGAGGAGAAATGAAAAATGACTGGTGCTTTTGAGGAGGATTTAGAGGGTTGAGGTGGAATTGTTTTGAGGAATATCTGCTCTGATGGAAGATACCATTGTGTTTACCCGTGGCTGGGGACAGAAGCTGCAAGTAATTGGATCTTTGCTGACCACCAGGCACTCTTCTAGGAGATGATAGATAGATAGATAGATAGATAGATAGATAGATAGATAGATAGATAACAGATAGATAGACAGACAGAATTAATTTGATCCTCACAATAGCCCAGTGAGGTAAATAGCATTATCTCCATTGAAGAGATCACTCACACACACACACACACACACACTCACACACACACACACACACACACACACACACACACACACACACACAAATCTTGAGGCCCAGAAGCTCAAGGGCTTCTAACTCCAACGTGCCTAAAACCATGTCTGGCACGTGGCAGGCGCACAGTGAGTCTGCGGAACGGAAGGAAGCCCAACTCTTCACACTCCCAGAGCTTCTCAAGCTTTTCTGCCAAGCAGCCCTCGCGGAAGAGGATGACGACATGTACCAGGGGATCGAAGGGCGTGGCCTGATGCAGTCCACCTCAAACCCAGAGTTTCCTTGACATCTGGCTTCTTATTTTTAAAATTCATGCGAATCTTTGGATTTCCTTCATATAGTAAAACTCCTCTTGTTTGTTTTAAAATGATGCTTTTGATTATTTAGCCACTCACATAGTTAAAAAAAAGAAACTTCAATTAAAACTGCCACTCTGCATTTATCTCACGGGTGGTATTCTCCTGGTGTGAGCTTTGTACACGCAGGAGTCGTTCGGCCCAGTGTGCAAAGGCCCCAGTAGTGCCTGGTGTGGGGCCGGGGGCAGTGGGATCTCCTGCCGCTTGTCCCTGTGCAAACACGGCTTGTCCAGAGGAAACGGGATGTTCACTTCCAAGCCCGAACCATCTGTCGCTTCAGACCGGGATGGCGGCTGCACCTGGGCGAACGGGGCCTTCGGCAAACAGTGCCTGGCTCGGCCTCTGATAAGGGGTTGCTTCTCAAGCAGATTTTATAGCTCTGCCCTTAATCCCCAATCAGAAAGTGGGTGGGGAGAGGATAACATATCCCAGAAGCTGTTGGAATAACATTTATGATGTGTTTTATATAAACCAGAGGTCCAGTGTGGTATGCTAAAGGGACCACTGAGCATCAGCCCACAAGACTTTAAGGTCGGAGAGCTGAGGACCTCCGAGAAGGACCTCTTTTCGGGCCAGTGCTTCAGGGACTGAGTTTCTGACCGTCCTCTCCGGCATGGGAGGAAAGGTGGTCCACTAACTTAGATGAGGCTTCTTCACTCCCTTGTTTGGCCTTCCCGGAAGCCCAGGCCACGCAGGTCCAGAGTCGTGCGGTGCCTTAGAACTGCCGGGGCTCTTAGAAACCATCCAGCCCTCACATTCCACACTTGGAAAACTGAGGCCCAGAGGCAGAAACAGAGGCCCCACGGCATGGTAAGCCGTTGGTCCCACCTCACAGTCCAGAGGCTGCGTAGCCGATGCCCAGGAAACAGCCGAGGCTCTGGTCAGCTCTTCCTGTTTAGTAACTCCCGCCCCATGGGTACCTCATACAGCCAGAACTCAGAGTCGCAGCGACAGGCGAGGAGGATGAGGATGTACCATCTATAAAGAGGCTGCCACCGCGACTTCGGCGGCTTGGCTTACTCTCTGTGAAGGACTTGGTTGCTCCCTATTCAGACCCAGCCCAGGGCTCTCCACAGCCACGTCCCAGCCCGCTGAAACCCAAGGTGGCTGGCTTCGAACGCCATTGGGAGGTGGCTCAGAACTGATGCACGGACCCAGAGAAGGGCATCTCTTCATCTAGGTCTCTGACCAATTGTCACATCTTCTAAGTGGCCTTCTGTGATATGCTGCCTTTTAAAATAGCATTCCTCATCGCTTTCTCCCCTTGCTCTGCTTAACTTTTCTGCATTTATCACCACCTCTCATGTATTTATTTCTTCCTTTCTATTTTCCCTTTCTAACTTATGCGTTTCCCGAGAGCTGGGTCTGCATCTATTCACTGCCATGTCCCCCGAACCCAGAAGAGTACCTGGAATATTCTGTGTGCTGAATAACTATCTGTTGAATGAATGAAAGGAGGAATGGGGGGTTGTGGAGAATAGGAAGAACCGGGCACAATGTGCGGGTACGGGGAAGAATTGGGCAGTTCCAGGGGACAGACATATGTGGGACCAGGGGCCTTTGCAGGCCGTGGAGCGCCTGGAAGTACTTAGCGTCTGGCAAGTAGCACTGGGAACCGGGGAGGAGATAGGAGATGGGGATTGCAGAGATAGGAGAATTTGAGAGAACGACTGGGAGGGACCAGGTCAAGGAAGAAAGTGAACACTCCCTTGCTCTCTGAACCTTAAATACGTCTGAGTGCAGACTCCGTGCAGAGCTGCTTCAAGGGTCTCATTTGTGATTTCAAAAAAACACCAGGCTGGATCCCAGGCACTGGCATCTGAAGTCAAGGATTTTTGATTCCCTGGGGGCCCCACCTGAAGTTCCCAAAGGGCCTTTGCTCCTCTGAGGCTCAGTGCTCTTCTTACCCAGCAGGGCAGGGCCAGTGGCAAGGTGGAGCCTCATCCCAGGAGATAGGTGTATCTCAGTTACGGTGTCATCCCCATGGCTGCCCGACAGCACGGTCCCTATTGGGGTGGCAGATCAGAGCAAAAAAAAAAAAAAAGGACGTGGAGCTGGAAGGACCCCAGCCCATCTGGTCCATTCTCACCTATTGCAGACGGGTGAATGGGACCAACGTCCAGATAGGGTAAAGGGCCTACCTGAGGGCACACAGCCAGACAGTGGCAGAACCCAGACTAGAACCTGCTTTTTAAAAATATTTTTACTTAACTCTTGCTAATCTTTTGATATTCCCTCCCTCCTAGAGCCTCCCTAACAGGAAAAAACAAAAATCCAAAATCTTGGCTAAGGGCTTCTGATGACGCTCTAACACGGCTGACCCTCGTAAGCCTTATAACTAAGGTCGTCGCTGGAGAAGTTCATGCGTCACAGAAATGAAACAGTGAAACAGTGATTCCAGCTAGAGAAGGTAGTTCCAATGAATCAGGCATTTCCCAGGCTCCCAGTCCTCGGAGTTTTGGTTCCGTGAGCGTCCAGCATGTGTTCTGCACCTACAGCCCCCCGCCCTCCCCCCCACCCACAAAAAATTTGTGAGGTCAGGGAAGTGTAGACAATGCTGCCTCCTATATCCCTGTCATGGAGAGACACAGGGACTTGAGCACATTAAAGGCTGAGAAGTTCTATAGTAAAGAGAAATCCTAGCGGGCAGCTATTTTTGTGTATAATGCAGAATTTCCCACATTTGTTTGGCCTCAGAACTCTTCTTGCATGAAAAGAGTTGGCCTCTCCCAGAGCTGGTCTTCCTTCAACCACAGACAAACTAGATCACTCAACACAAGGTCATACTCACCTTCTCTTTTTTATTTTACACAATTCTGGGGTTTTCTTTAATAGTAAAATATGTTGGGAAAATACGCCATACAGGCCCCCTCAAAAGGGCTGGGGGCTCCCTCCAACCAGCTCTTGGCTCCTCTGACTAGAAAGAGAGCTTCACAAAGACAACACCGCCTCATATTCTGTGATTCTGGTTTTATTGCCCTAAGAAAGCCTGCAGGCTCTTTCCATCTTGTGAGCGTAACAAAGCACGTGGAGTACACAAATGGCTTTCAAGATGGGCCTAAAAGAATTCACCATTAAGAAACTGCATCAGTGATGCTCACAATAGCTTGGGAGGCAGAGTTATCATGATTGCACTTAACTGGGTCTGAATCCTGCCATCACCAGGGAAAGTTAGACATGGTATCCGGCTGTGTCTCAGTTTTCTCACCTATAAAATGAGGTGTACATAGTACCTGCCTAAGGTTGTTTTGAGGGTTATATGCGATCCATGTTTAGCATTTAGAATAATGTCCAGTTCAAAGCCAATACTTACCGAGCACTTATCTATTAATATTATTATCACTAGAATAAGAGCTGTGTGTAGGCAGCAACTTTGTTTTTTTTGTTTTTGTTTTTTTTTGTTTTGTTTTTTTGGTCACTCCTACATCCTCAGTGTCTAGAACAGGGGCTGGCACATAGATACTTAGTAAAGATTGGTTGAATGAATGAATGAGAAAAATGAGTGGATGGTCTTCCCTGCATGGAGAGCAAAGCACATTTCTGAGAGTCGGTTTCCAGCAGAGTCGGCACCGGCTTAAAAACAAGCTGCTTTCTGCAGGGTAAGGCTTTTTCTTCCTCTGTCCTGTCCTCTCTGTGCATGAATGAAGAGCCAGCACCCCAAAGGATGCAAGTCACGGGGCGGAACTCAGAAGCAGAGCGTGAGGTGATTTCCTGGAAGGTGACAGCGTCATCTGAGCATTTCGGGCCTTGAGGCTCCAAGCTTGTGGACTTCTATTCCTGGTTACTACACCAGGTGTGTGTTGGCCCCAGCCAGAGTTGCCGGCGTGAGAACCATTTGTCTTTGGAGTTTCGCAGGGAAGACGCCGCCCGTGGCGCTGCTTCTGGAAGAGGAAATGCCCTTAGCCGTCAAAGCAGGCCGAGAGCCCCCTGGCCACCTTGAACTCTTGCCCTCCAAAGGCTCGCATTCCCTCTTCTGCGGGTTAACACCACAAACGACCGTGAACCCTGGGCCTGCTGATGTTGATGTTACCCCCTCTTGAGGAAACATAACCGAGGCACTGGACCAAAATAAGCAGGCCGGACTCTGCTGACCCGGCTTCGTCGGGAAGTGTCATGTTGATCTGTCCTGGCCTCTTTTTGCTGTCAGCAGCCCAGGCTCCGCCCAGGCGCCCAAGCCCGGAGGTCGATTCCAGTCCACTCCGTGGCAGCGCGTTCACCCAGCAGCCACACCTGCGTCGTTTCAGTCCTCAAGAAGACAGGGCTTACCCAGAGTTCGGTCCTTTTAAGGACTGTGAGTGCCCCAACCCTCCTGCTCTCTTGCTGGAGGTGAGAGGTGGCTCCCCAAGGAGAGGCTACCCTGTCTCACCCTCTGTGGCTAGAGAACCCAGTAGCAACCAGGCTAGGAAGTGGCACAGGCCTGAGCAAAATTTGTGTGACCAGCCAGGTTCACGGCCTTGGCCCTTTGGTCCAGAATGTCCTTAGGCTAGGGGTGCTTACCGGTTGGGGAGGCAGGTGCGTATCAGACTCATCTCTGGAGAGGGGTAGACACAGATTCTCGAGGCCTGCAGCTGAATGCTGTCTTTCAGAAAGTGAGAGGGGTTAGCTGTGACTCAGCCAGGCGGTAGTCCCTCAGGCTCTCCCATGGGGTTCTAATAGCCAGTGTGGGGAAGTCTCACCAAAGGCAAAAGCCTGGATGAGCCTGTGAACTATTTCAAAGCTGACTCAGCCTCTCCCTTCTGCAGCTCCCATTTTCCCTAGTCCCTAGGTCATTCTCTTCCCCTTTCCAGAGTCTTTGAGGATACAGGACCAGTCCTTCCACTCCCCATCACCCCAGTTCTGATGACCATGCTGGATGTGTGCACGGGGCCCTTTCCAATTCAAGGATTCTAAGAGAATACATTCTGGCCCTAAGAATCGAGGAAATCAGTCTGCCTCTCTTGCCCTAGTCATCTGTCTGGGTCAGAGGCCCTGTTTCACTTGGGATGCTGAGCACATGGCCATCTGCAGCTGTAGTGCACCTGGCTAGTTAATGTTCAGCCACCAGCTTCCCCTGAAAACTCTATGTCTCTCTCGCCCCCAACTCCTCAGGGAGTTTAAATATGGTACTGGATGCTTGAATGCCACAAATGACACCCATTCCCTGACCAGGTAGAGATGTTTAGCCACAACTCAGACTCCCAGGGTGCAGTTGGAGGAGGAAGGGAGGAAAGGGTATAAAGTTCATGCCCTCTTGAATGCTGACGATTGAAATGAGGTAGTTCTTCTAGCATTTGGCTCCCTCGCGGAAATTCTACAGCCTTCTTTTGATTTTAGATGGCTTCAGGATGTTAATAAAAGTCTCAGTTCACGTAGATCATCCAGAAACTTGATACAGATTTAGAATCTTAGAGAGAGCCTGTAGGCCAGCCTGTTTATAGAGAAGCGGTGCCCGCAGAGACCACAAGGACTTAGGGAGGGCTAGCGTATCTGGACAGCAGCCCAGGTGAGTGGCCTCCACTGCTACAGCCTCTGCCCATCCACCATTTCTTCTTGGCTCCTGGGGCATCCCCTTAGAGCACACATCAATCTAAAACTTGCCTCTAAAGGCAGCACTCATGGTGGAATGCTTGCTAACAGAGAACCTTCCATTTCCTGTGGGACTTTGATGGAGACATGGAGCATGCCCTGCCCGCCTCAGGCCTCCCTGGCTGTCCTGTGTGGCTGTGGCCTCTGCGTCCTTCTCCCTCCGTCCTCATCATCCAGCTCTGTCCTGCAGCTAACGACGGATAACCCCGCCTTGTGGCTTGCCACTTGCCTGTTGGACTAAGATGAATGTGCAGTGATTCTGGCAGGAGATAAGTAGGATATTCACCTTCACCATCTTACCTGTGTGGCTCTCATAGCCATGTCTAAAACAGGAAGGGAAATGGAGTGGCGCTTCATGTACACGACTCAGGTGACTCTTTGTTAATTTGAAATGATCACAAAGTGGGATCGAGACTCCCTTGTTTTCACCTAAAATGGTGACTTTTAAGTCATAGCCCCATCAGTCTGAAGGTAAAGTCTCTTTCAGCCCGGGTCTCCCCTTGAGTTCAGGTGTTCATTCTTGATCCCACCTCTTAGGTAAAGAGGAAACTGTTCTTCCAACGTTGCTTCCCACAGCTTTCCTGACGCTGCCGAACTGGCTGACCTTTTCTGGCAAATCCACCCTATTCTACTTTGGGGAGAAGAAATGAGTGGTATGGGCAATTCTGGCTGCAGTTTAAATTGAAGAACTGAACCTTAGGCACGACTTGCAAAATAGAACATGTTGGAGAAAAGAAATCCCGTGTTAAATTGTGTTTTTTCTATGCCGCCCACAACACACACAGATACGTGTCATTCAATTCGAATACACGGAATTAGCCACCAAAGGTGGATTGAAAGAGAGGAAGAGAAAGTACTGGTGCCCTTCTTAGGGACCTTAGAGATTCCCAAATATGACTTTCAAACACGCCTCAACAGCACCAGTTCGGGCCAGCCGAGTCAGTTTAATTGGCCATGTTCAGAGAGATGAAGTACTGGTCTTTGGTCATCCTGTAAACAGGCCTCTTTACTCACAGTCCAGTGCTCTGTTTCTACCACGTTCCTTCCCTGCTGGAGTGAGTGACCTTAGCAAGGTGGTCCGTGACTCAGCAGAGCCAAGTGGTCTTGTGGCATGATCATCACACCAGCAGCTTTGCTCCCAAACTCAGTGATCCTCTGTAATCATCGCATACCTTATGGCTTTGAATGACTTTTGTTCACTTCACAAAGTCAGACTCACCAATGGAAGATGAAGTTTTACCATTATTTATTATTTTCAGATTCCTAATACATTCTGACAAAGGCAGTCAGAAATCTTTAACCAATGGCCATGTTGCTAGAGTATGTGGGTTTGTACATTTGCATATCTGTGTCTAGCTCCACCACTCACTGTGGGGTGATCGTGATACGTTTATTCATCTGTGCCTCAGTTACCTGTCCATAAGATTGGAGTGATAATTCCCTAACTCATAGAGTCGGTGCGAGGATTAAGTGGAATGTTCTACACGATGTGCTCAGCGCATTGCCTGGTGCACATGAGCACTCAGTATTTGCTGTCTTCATCACTTTATTCTTCTCCTTCTCTTTTGTTTTTAGATTGGTCTGTCTTATAGTTGTAGATTTTATCAACCAACGCACATAAGTGTGGCGCAAAGAATATGAAGAATCACAGAATTAAAGAGGAATGACATTAGCCTATGGGATTTGTGTGGTCCTTCGACAGATATTTATTAAGCGTTTGCTATGTGCCATTCATAGAGCTGCATATTGGGGTCACTGAGACAGATGTGGGGCTACCTTCAAGAATCCTGCCCTTGTGCGGCGGGGACAGGCATTTACCGGGCCGTTACCAGCATGCGGGGTATTACCACACAGGTGCCCTGTGTCTGAGAGAGGACAAATCGTGCATTCTGGTGGCCACCCTACTGTTCCAGGCAGAAGAATGCAACGCTCTCCCTGGAAATCAGTCTGTATAAATTTAACTCTGGGGGGAAAACACAGCCGTTGCATTTCCAAACTGGAATGCTCCCCCTGTGTGTTTTTGAGAAGCACAGATGCCTTGGCGTTTTCCCTCTTAACAATAACAGAGATTGTTCACAATTTTGAATGGTTTGGGTTGACTTCAGCTCCAACAAAACCATGAATCATTTCATAACTTCTGAAATTGCAAAGAAATAACAAACACTCTGGCTCCAAAAAAAATAAAAAATGGACACATTATGGAGCACAAAGTCATCTAAATTAAAATGTGAATCCTTTCTTGTTTGTTTATTTAGCAGCTGCACATTGCAAGGCCAGCTGACAGTGGATAAAAAAGCCGAGCTCAATGTCTAGGTACCTGGGATACCACTCGGGCAGTTTCATCTGTATAATCCATGACCAGCCAGAGTGTGCCTTCCTTTTCCCATCTTTCCCGAAGCTTTGAGCCAGAAACATCATTTCGTACATCTTACTGTGTTCTAAGGAGGTGAGGGCGAGAGGAGACGCATGTGACAGAGGACATCTGCCGTGGACCCTCATCACAGTTACCCACGTGTGCATGCACTCTGTGCTGGGTCCACTTTTTCCATGGGATCCCCCTGATACTTCCCACGAGATGTTTTCAGAAGGTGTGTGCCCCACTGAGTCAGGCTTCCCCGATCCATGGCAACCTGTGAGGTACCGCCAGGGCCTGGGATTTGAGCAAGTCTGAGATACAGGTTGGCAGCTCCTACTCTTCCCTCTTAATCTAGTAAGGAGCATCCTTTCTTTAAAAGGGTGCATCCTGGTCTTAGACACCCAGGTGTCTTTGCCCGTGCATGCACTCAGAGGCGTAGCTGGGTCCTAACTTCTCAGAGCCGAATCCAGGTTGGGGGCCGGGGACAAGCACGTGAGAGCCGTGCCTCGGTTCCAGAGCCTCGTTTTCCCTTCCTACTGGCATTCTTTTTCAATGTTAGTAATGTCAACATAGCTATGAGAATTTGTCGAAAAGGTACTCTTTTGGAAAATAAGCTCAGGGGAGCCATTGTTTTCCCCCAACTCTGCTTCCACACCGTGTCTGTTTCCACAGATAGCAGTAGACTCATAACCATTGGTATAGCATGTCCTTCCACACACACATTTATTCTTACTAGTGTTTTTGTTACACAATTAATACTTGTTTATTATGGATAAATTAGAATATACATACTTTAAAGTGGAAGGAAATAGATATGACCTGTATGCCCACTACTCAGAGGAAACTACAGTGTACATATTTCCACACATCTTCCAATATGTGTGTACGTGTTAGCCGTCCTTACAATCAACATGCACCATAAACATTTTCCTATATCAAGAAATATAATCGCGTACCACTGTGTATGTTCTGTGGATCTCTTGGAATCTCTTTCCTTTTGGTTCTCTCTCCTTGCCATCAGAGATGGAGACAACAGAAAATATACTTTACCATTACATCACAGACCCACATCTGGGCACCTTCTAAAGCTTTGCGCCGGCCCATCACAAATACTCCACCGAGACCCTTCCCCGCATGGAGTTGGGACTATGAGTATGCCCAGTTCTTCAGCCATTGCCAAGGTGAAGGCCAGCTCTGGCAGCATGGAAACCATGAGAAAGTGCCTTGGTGCCACTCAGAAGCACTGAGTAGGTTGTCTCAACAAAGAGAAGGGGACTGTGTTTTAATAGCACTCCCTTTGGTAATTAGATGCTTAGATGAAAAGCAGCCGGTCAGTGAGTGACCCCCTCCCCAGCCTAGGCTTCACGCAGCTGGGGAAAAAACCCAGGTTCTAGGGACATACAAGACAGGACCCCTGTCCCCAGATGCTGAGCCCACAGGGACTGGTAAGGCACCACCAAATAAGAATATCTGTTCCCTTGTGGAATCTACATCCAGAGATGCTGAGATACCACATTCTTCAGGTTTTAATAAAGAATTTTTTCAGTGATGAGTTCTAGAGATAATTGCTGAATGTTTATTCTGGGGGAAAGTTAATAATTTCCATATTTAGAGCAGATCTGTTAATGTGGGAACTACTGCATATAACCCAGGGGCTGCACCCTTGTAAATGTCATCCTTAATTATCACTGGAGCCTTCAGCCATGGATCTCTTTCCCAAGGTAGATGAATAGGATTGTCACTTATTCGTTTGAAAGACAGCAACAGCTAGCCTACAGCATCTTAGATTGGTGACTCAGCAGAGAGTATGGAAGTGCCTTTCGGGGCTGGGGGTCGAGGTCTCAGGAACTGTCCTTGAACCATTCAGAAAAGGAGTCCTATCTCTACAAAGGTGCTTATAGGTCAAGATTTGGAATCAGAATAACAACTTGCCGTTGTCCCCTGAGGCTGCAGAAATGAATGAGCGAGTGGTCTGGAGAGGAAGAAGAAGAGGAAGACTTCACATAACACACCCTGGATTCGGGCAGGGGCACCGCTGGCCCCTGATAGTTTTACAGAGGAGACGAGGACTCCCTCAAGTGTGTCTGAAAGCCACCCCAGCAGCCTGCAGGGAAATGTCTTCCCACTAGGTTCTGCGTAGTCTGTGCAGGACTCCAGTGTGAGAGACACGCTCAAAGATGCTTTCTCTTGTGGACACCATTCCCTCAATCCTGCTCATCTGTGTGGTCATGGAATGCATTTTGCTGTCCCCTGTATTCAGATTCAGTCTCATAACTATCATTGGGCACCCCCTCTGTTGCCTCACCTCCAGGTGTCTGTGGAGAGGCAGATGTGAACACCCATAACTTCACTCCCTGGGGTGGTATTAATTTTTAGCCAGCTCCCAAAAATGGCTTCTTTTCTGTCCCATCGATCCATCATAGCCCTGTTTAATGTGTTCATTGGGTGGGGGGGGGTCCCACATGTGAACATATTTGAGCATGTCAGTTTGATGGCAATTCTTTTGTTGTCTTGACCTTTTATCTGAAGTTCATATCAGAATCTTATTTTCCCATTTCTATAGCCCTTTTTGTCAGTTTCCTCACAGCATGCCTACAGAAACTCCTAAGTGCTCAGAGTTCTTGTACTTGCGACTTGATCTTGGTTTAACTGATTGGTCTTAGATTTGCTTCTCCACCCTCTCCAGGCTCAGGGCTACTCATGGCCTGGTGCTGAAAGTGACGAGGTAGTGAACAGTGACGCAGCCCAAGGTGTTTTCCTGGAGTGGGGTCATGTGACACGGTAGTGAGCAGTGACAAAGCCCAAGGTGTTTTCCTGGAGTGGGGTCATCCCACAGAGCCCAGGTGTGGGAGCAGTGCTTGGAAAACTGTAAAGGATAGGTTCCTTTTGGGCTCAGGAAGGCCACCCCTATGCAGAGGGCGAAGGCAGGAAACAGCCAAAGGAAGCAGCAGGCCAGGCTAGGGTGCCTGCAGGGGAAGGGTGCTTCTTCCAGGAGGTGGCACTGGCACCATCCGGCGCTCTCTATGGCTTCGTACTTTTCCTACTCTGTGTGCTTGGTGGCCCTGGCTCTGCTCACTGCTTCGTGGAGCAGGGACAGACCTCAAGAACCAAGCAGTCCGGCTGCTGCAGCCCAAGGGGGGCCGTGCAGGACCCCTCTACACACCCCGCAGTGCTCTGACGCTGCTCCCATGCCACTTTCCCAACAAATGCAGCGCCCTTGGGGTGGGTGACGACGCCCGGAGCCTGTGTTGGGTTTCCCGCCATCGGGAATGCCAGCATGGTTGAGCCGCAAGGCTGGGGGCTGAGGCATCACTTCTCAAGCCCCTTCCTCAGCCCAGCGTGCAACGGTGCCGGTGCCAGGGTGACTGTTGGGAGCACACCGCTCGCTTATTGAGTGGGGGGAAGTGAGCCCCGCCTTCTGTTCTCTTCTAGTCCTTCTGGGCAAGTCAAGGAGAGTTTCAGGTGGCACTAGGATGACTTTAACATCCATTGAAGCTTGCTAATCTTCCTTCTTAACGAAGAGCATTTTATTATATGGTTTTATTATATAGTTTTGTTTCCATTGTATTTGCTTTCATTCTTATCTCCCATTTAAAGCATGTGATACTGGTTTTCCTTTTAAGTAGTAAGATATATTCGTTTCCAGTATGGAGAATTAAACTACTCAGTTAATCAAGTATGGCGGTACGCGGCTGTGGTCAGAAATCACGAGGTGATCCTCGAGTGACTGAAGTCTGAGCAATGCTCCGTCAGACCTGCTTCTTACCTTACCGTGCAGCCCAAGGTCCCTTCTTGCCAGGGTAGCTGAGGAGGTGTTTTGAGTGAGTGTGTGTGGATTATGTCGTTCCCGGGAGCCCCCGATTACAGCCGTGGTTGCCACATGAGCAGAGGTCATGCTGTCCACGGGCAGAAGCGCCAGCGTGAGCCTCAGTTACAAGCCACACTTGGGAAAGTGAAAAGCCCAGGACTTGGGGGTTCTCTGCACCGTGCCCGGAAACAGCCTGTGTGCCCCGTGGTCATCACCAGATTTAGGGCGTCAGGGGCCACTCGGCCCATGCCCCTGACAGCCTCTGGGGCACAGCAGTAATAGCAAAACACTAACAGCAACATGTAATGAACTCTTACTACGTGCTGGCACTTCACACGGGTTATCCTACTTCTCATAAGGCTAAAAGGTAATAGTAGTGATAGTAATAAAAGGAAGAAGAAGAAAAATATGAGAAAAAAGTTAATATTTGCCTATTAGAATCCCAGATTCCTTTTTGTAGAAATTGGCAAGCTGATGCTAACATCCATATGGAGTTTCAGGGGACCCAGAATAGCCAAAAGAATCCTGAAAAAAGAAAAATAAAGGAGTGCTTACACCTCCCAATTTTAAAACTTACTACAAATCAGCAGTAATCAAGACTGTGTTCTCGGCACAGGACAGACATCTAGATCAATGGGGTAGAATGGAGAGCCCAGAAGTAAATTCATACATATATGATCAATTGGTTTTTTTTACAAGAGTGCCCAGACCATTCAATAATGAAAGAATAGCCTTTTCAGCAAATGTCATTGGGACAGCTGGATGCCACATACAAAAGAATGAAGTTGCATCCTTACCTCACACCGTGTACAGAATTTATCTCAATGAATTAGAGACCAAAATGTAAGCAAAAACCATGAAACAGGGATAAATCTTCATGAATTTGATAAAGGTTCTTAGACATGATGCCAAACGCATAAACAACAAAAAGAAAACAGATAAATTGGGCTTCATAAAAATTTAAAACCTTTGTGCTTCAAAGGACATCTTCATGAAAGTACAAAGACAACCCAAAGAATGAGAGAACATATTTGCAACTCATATCCAATAAAGGATTTGTATCCAGAATATGTAAAGAATTTTTACAACTCAGTAATAAAAAGACAAATATCCCAATTAGAAAATGGGCAAAGGATCTGGATAGACACCTCCAAAGATGATATACAAATGTCCAATAAGCACATGAAAAGGTGCCATCAGGGAAATGCAAATCAAAACCGCAAGATATGGCCGAACACTTGCTAGGATGGCTAAAATCAAAAAGTCAGATAACTAGCGTTAGTCAAGGATATCGACAAATCAGAACCCTTATATGCCAATGATGGGAATGCGAAATGGCCCAGCAAAACAATCCAGCCGTTTCTCAAATAATTAAATATAGAGTTACCTTATGACATTATGATCTGACTTTATGACTTTATGGTTGGAAAACAACCCAGATAGACAAGTAAACAAAATGTGGTATTTCCAAGCAATAGAATATTATTCAATCCTAGAAAGGAATGCAGTACTGACACATGCTAAAACATGGATGAACCATGGAAGCATTATGCTAAGTGGAAAAAAAAATCAGAAAAGACCACATAGTATAGGATTCCATCTGAATAAAAGTCCAGAATAGAGAGATCTTTGGAGACAGAAAGTAGATTCATGGGTGCTTCAGCATGGGAAGGGGCAGGGGGAAGAGGAGTGATAGCTAAAGACAGGGTTTCTTTTTGAGGTAATAAAAATATTCCAGAATTGACTATGGTGGTGGTTGCACATATGGATATATCAAAAGGTGATCAATATCACTCTAAATAGTTGAATTGTATGATACTGAGATATT
>CM053508.1:125535502-125563329 GCA_028627145.1 Eidolon dupreanum | reverse complement strand
AGGCTTTGAATTTCCTCCAAGCATGACCTTGCTCTGTCCCATGGGAATTGTCACGACGTGCTCTCTAACTACTCTGCACTTTGTCATTTCTCTTTTGATTTCCTATTTAACCCAGATTCTTCTAGGGGTGGGTTTCTTAATTTCTAAGTCAATATTTTTCTTCTCACCTTTTTTCATTTCCTAATTTTATTGATTGTGATCAGAGATTGTGGTCTAAAATTTTTCTTTGTAAAATTTGTTAGGGTTTTGTCTCTGTGACCCAATATATGATCAATTTTTATAGATGATCCAGGTCCCTAAAATAGTCCATTCTATATTCAAGGAATGGAAGGGCCTGTATGCTTCTAGTAAATAAATTATACTATTCATTTCTTCTGTTTTCTTCATTAATTTTTACCTTTAATAGTTGTCCATTTCTAAAATAGACATCTTTGAAATTCCACAGTAAAATTTTATTTATTCCATTTACAATACATGCTTTATGTATTTAACTTCTCTGTTGTTTAATGCATACTGGTTTCTGATGGTTGCAACTTCTTTATATAGCATATTCCTTTTATCATCACAAATATCTTTATTTATCTCTGCAGTATATTTCAAGTAAAAGTCCCCCTAATTTTGACACTCCTGCTTTCCTTCTGTTTGCATTTGCCTAGTATCTATTTGCCTATGAATTTATTTTCAACATTTATACATACCTGTATTTTAATTAATTTTTTATAAGCATCGTGTATCTGGGTTTTGGTTTGAATTTGAATTTTTTAACCCAATCTGACATCTTCTGTCTTTCAGTGAGAAATTTAGTCCATTAACTGTCGTACTTGATTTTATTTCTTCCATCTGATGGCATGTTTTTAATTTCCTTCCATTGCCATTTCCATGTTTTTCTTTCCTCTCGTTTGTGCTGGTTTGATGTAGTTGCTTTTTGCATTTCATTTTTTTCCGTGCCAATTTGGAAGTCCTCTACTTTTCCATCTTATTAAAGGTTACATTCTTTTCCCCTTAATTCATAATCAAATACATATTGCTCTACTATTACTTGAAAGCAAGGTAACATGAAATAACTATTTCTCCCTCCGATCTGCTCCATTTCCTCCGCGCTTTCCCCTGCTTCATGGGGATGAGACCCTTAGAATTATCTTCCTGTCCCCTACTTAAGATGAGACCATGGGACACTGGCGCTCTCCTCCTCTTCAACTCCTTGACTTCGTTAGGATAATTTAATATTTTTAGCTTTGGGACGTGGTTGGAATTTCCCGTATAGTATGTCCCTTCTCTTTTCAGAGTCCTTATTTAGCACTTCCCTCCCCAGAGAGTCCATACTTTTGTCCCATTAGGTTTAGGAGGCAGGGGAGGGAGCAGATGTATGCCACGCTTCTGTATTCGGCTTTGTCTCCTGGCTGGTACCTTTTCCCCCACGCTGAGATCTCGGTTCTGGCGCATTTGTTGTTCGCCGCTCTAAGTATTTTCCGCCGATGGGCTATGGGGTGATAAACTCTGTGAAGTCTTGTGCATCTACAAATATGTTTGGCCCTGAAAAATGGTGGGCAAAGTACTTGGGAGCCTTCGGCTCTCTTTTCTGAGTGGTCTGTAGATGCATTCCATTCTTTTAGCGTGTACATTTCAGCTGAAAAGTCCGAGGTTGGTCTGATTTTTTTCTTCTGATAGGTAATATGTTCTTTATACCTGGAAGTTTTTAAAGGTTTTGTGTTCATCCTCACAGTTAAGGATTTTTACCAGGATAACTTATGCGTATGTCTGTCTCTTCCTATCAACTTTGTGAGACCTTCCAGTCTGCAGACTTGGGTCTCTTTTTCAGCTCGGATATGTTGTCTTCTATCTGTTTTTTAATTACTGGCTCTCCTCCATCAGTTCCTGTTTCTACTAGGACTTCCAATATTGTCAGTTTAGATCACCCTGGATCTGGCCTCCAGGTCTTTCACCTTTTCCCTCATGAATTCTCTCTTGTTATATTTTTGCTCTATACTTGGAGATAGTTTTTCCATTTGGTCTTCCAGGCCACTATTCACATCTCACCAGGGACTCACCTACTATACTTGGGAAGACTTTGTTTTAATATACATCTGCCCTGGATTGCTTCAGGGCACGTGTGGTTTTCTGTTTGACTTGTCTTGTGTCTCCTGGAGCAGCTCTACTTCGCTGGGCATGTGCATGGTTTGTTCTGACGGATCTTCTGCTCAGTCTTTGAACCATGTTGAGTGTTCTTTGTTTTTTTGTGGGTGCCTCTGGCTGTGGAGTCCAGAGTGGCAGCTCTCCACTAGGTGTCAAGGTTGGTGAGCCCCCAGTCTGCTTCTGGAATGTCTGCAGGAATCCTTTCTCCCTGGCTTCTTGGTTCTTCTTCAGCCCCAGGGGTTGGGGTGAGGGGTTGTAGCCAACTTGTTCAGCTACTTCTGGGTCTCCTGGGGTCTAGGGAGACCTGGGCCAGTCAGGTAAAGCCAGTTTCAAACTCCCCTCCCCTCTGGGGTCCACAGGTGTCTCTTGGCCAGGCTCTGCCCGGTGTCTGTAGCTTTTGATTCTTGCTCTAAACCTTTCTGAAGCTGGTCTCCAAGTAAAAGGCCTCAGCAATTCTGATTCAGGATGTGCAGCTACATTAGAGATGATAATCCCTTTAGATTGCTGTTCGATGTTATTATCTCTTGGCTGCCAGTGGATCAGCTAAGACTGGTAGCCCCCACCCCTCCCTTTCTCTAGACAGGCTGTCCCCATGACTGGCGCCCAGGGACCCATCCTCCAAAGCCCCCCTCCACTCTTTTGTCTGCTTGAATCAGATTAGACGCTGGACTGGATGCCAGAATCACGTGCCCTGGAGTCCCTCGCAGTGCGGGCTGGGCGCTGCCGATGACTCCCAAGACGATCTGCAGTAGTAACGAGGACACGGCGTTCAGTAACATTGAATCCCGTGGTAGGACAGGTCTTTCTTCAGTTCTCTTTCTGTTCTTCTGATGACAACAAATAGAAAGTCTTGAGTTTCATGTGACCTTGTCTTTGCCACCTCTCTAACACTTATTAATCTCCCTTTGAACAGGAAAAAAGTAAAAAAGAGTGGGCGTCATGCTGAGAGTCTTTGGTAGGAACAGTATTTGCCTCCGCCTGGGGTAGGGAAGCTGACAGAGAGGAGATTTGGAGGGAAAATTGGTAGGTGAGCAAGGGCCCAATTTAGTCTGCAGCGCCTAATGTGCGTCTAACGGAGATGTTGCGTAGGCAGGCCACGGTCTGAGCCCGGGGGCTCTCCAGTATTTAGAGACTGGATTTCTTCCTCATTGCCAGCCAATGCATGGGTTCTCTTCCCACTTGTTGGCTAAGTGCCTTTGCATTGGCTCGCTCAAGAGGTTTGCTTCCCATCAGTTCTGGGCTACTTCTCGGCAGCTGAAGCCACGTGACTGTCATTAGTGTTCCATGTGTCTGACCAAGCAGCACTTAAGTGCGAACGTGGACTGTGGCCAAACTTCCAGCTGTGCAGAGCCTCCTGGTCAGCCGTACAACCTGTCGGATCCTTGGGTGTGTGGTATCCTCCCCTGAGGCTGCATGAAAAGATGGAAGCGAGCTGAACCCGTTTCACAAGTTCGAACGTGGTTCACACTGCATGTTCCAGAGTTGTTGGACCCGTCAAATTCCTGGCTATTGCCCATATTTATTAGGATAACAACAACAACAACAGCAATCTGCCATCAGTTTTACGCTCTTCCTTACTACCAACGTCCTGGAAGTACTTTTCCTACCAGGAACACGTGGCCGGTGCTGCTAAGCAGCTCTTAGAAGGTGCCACGGCGCCGACAGGGCCAGCGGGCAGTAGGCCGAGGGCTTCATACTGGCAGGGACTGCGGGTCACTGGAGCGCAGTGGCCCTCCCCTCGGGGGCAGCCAATCTCAGGTCCCACCCAAGAGGACAGATCAGCACGTCTGTGTTGTTCGGGAAAAGATGCCTTTTTGTGAGAATTCTGGTTCATAAACATTTGCTCCCATAAAAAAGCAAAACTAAACAAAAACTCAAAACCACTGCAGGCCAAACAAAACATCTTTCTCTGGCCCCAACCCAGGCTGCAGATGGCCAGTTTGAGGCCTCTGCTCTGGGCCAGTGGGCCAGTCAGTCACTCTGATTCAAGAGTGACTCCCATCGCTGTAAAATGGGGCCACCACCAGGGCTATTGGCATGGTGGTTATGGAGGGGACCCTGCTTCAACCCCCAGTTCTGCTGCTTACCAGCTTTGAGACATTGGCCAAGCAGTTGGTGGACCTCCCCAAGCCTCTGTCCTTATCTGTAAAATGGGGATAACTGTGTTACTTATCCCTGAGATTTGTTGCAAGGGTTAAATGGGATAATATACATAAAAGCCTAGCACGAAGTTAATGTTTAATCACTAGGGGTTCATTATTGTTCAAAGAACATCTGTGAAAATGTTTGGGAAACCTAAACGGGAGTGTTGGGTGTTTGTCAACGTTGTGGGAGGTGGCGCAGCAGCCAGATGAGGAAGCCCCTCGCCGTGTCCCCCCAGTGCCAGCAGGCAGCAGGGTCAGTGGCCTCACTCAGCCTCCTCACCTTTATTTTGTTCACGAACTTGGCGGTGGTGACGATGTTCCTGCAGTCCTGGGCCTGGCATCCAGGAAGACCTGGCACCATGTCCCACAGCTCCCCTGCAGCCTGGGGTCAGAGGCACTCACAGCCTCCTGGCAGCCCCTCCTGTCACAGGATGGCGGGGAGCTGAGGGGACGGTGGGAGAGTTCTGTCATCTCCTTCTGGAGAAAGAAGGGACAGGGGTCGACTGTGGTGAAGTTTTAGTCAGAAGTTCCACGGGGTTGCCCCACGCGGCTCTGGCCCCCCGAACCTGGCTGGCCACCCCCATACACAGAGGTTTGCCGTTTGTGGCAAGCACAGCCAGGCGCATGCCTGGCTTCAGAGGCCTGTTACCTGGGCCTCGGAGTGTGGCCACAGGCTTGGAACAACAGAACTGCTCAAGCAGAATGTTTGCTTCCACATTCTTGCACGACCAGCTGAAGAGCCCCAGGGGTGCTTTGTGATCGGGGTGAGTCAGCAATTCCCTGCTTTCCGAGGGCACTGGCCACACCACCCGAAAGGCCGTGTCGGGGACTGGAGGCCACGCCAAAATGGAACAAGGCCGCCTCCTCGTCACGATCTGCACCAAGGAGGCAAAGGCTGTGCCTTGCGCTTAGTAGGTGTTGGGGAGTGTTTATGGAATTGAATGTCATTCTTGGGAGCCTGATCTGTGCCCACGATGGATGCTGGAAAAGTATGCATGCTCTCCACCCGCTCCCGCCATCCCTCCTGCTCCCTAACTAGCCCCGTGCCCCGACCATCCTGATCAGCACACGTGTTGGAGTAGAGAGCGCAGTGGACGCAGAAGTCACTTAGGACAGTTGTCTTAGCAGTTGGCTGTGGTGACGGTAAGCAAAAATATTCAGTGCTGGGGACACGTGGCAGTGTCGGGATCTCCCAGGACAGATTTCGTTGATTCATTCACTGTTCGCTCCTCCGGCAGCCGTACGTCTGGCTCAGTGCACAGGAGTCTGAGCTGGATTCTGCCCTCGGGGTCCTCAGTCCAGTACGATGCTGAGATGCATCACAGGGAACCGGAACATCAAGTAGGGGCCGTGAGTGGTCAGCAGAAGGGGCAGGGCAGCAAGGTCACTGAGGATTAAGCTATGCCACTGGAAAGGTATTTAAAGAAGGGTCCGAGTTAGGAGGCCAGTGTGGCAACAGAAACTCCCTGATCATTGGGACCCCTTCTTAACGTGGAAATGCTTTCCCTTCCCGTCCAGTTGGTCAGGAGTCTTGTCTGCCACCGGCCTGGTCTCCCTCCTCTGAATATGCTTGAGGTTGTGGAAATTGTGGTCCACGCGCTGTCCGTAGACCAGTTAGGAGACTGGGCCCTTGGGATCGCCTGCGTTTACTCGCCGCACGACCTGTCGGCCAGTTTCCTCATCTGTAACGTGGAGCTAGCACCAACTCTTACATCGCTCTTACTAAGGCTGGATGCTGGGAGGTGACTTCAAAGGTCGTTGGTAGGATTAAATATCTGAATGTCCGTAAAAGCCTTAGCACAGAGCTGGCACCTTGTAGGGCTCAAGGGATGCCGGCCATCCTTATTCTTCCCCAGGTCCGAGCCCCACTGCCCCAGGTGTGTTAGGGAGGGCTCGGATGATAGACGGTGTGCATTTTCCTTCAGTCTTTACCCTGAGGCCGTAACGACGAGAGTCTGACCAAGCGGCAGATTCTCCGGATGGAAGCTTGAGAGACCCATCCTCCTTGGACCGCTTGTCTTCAGGGCGAGCCCGTTTCGAGCGTGACTCACATTCAGAGCCCCTCGGCCGCCAGCTGCTGCACCAGAAGCCGGTCTCCTCCTCAGCAGCGGCTCGGAGACCGCAGTGAGGGACCAGGCAGTACGGACCATCCTGTTAGCCTCGCAGACGAGTGACAGAGCCGTCGGCTGAGCCCCGATCGCACTGCATGCCGACCGACCCAGCCGTGGCAAAAATAGGCCGAGAGGGCGCAGCGGGATCTGTTCCGCCCGCAGCCCCGTGGAGGCCTTTGGCCTCGAGAGCAGAACACCGCCCCACCCCCACCCCCACCCCCAACCGCCCTAGAGAGGAGGATCGATGCGGAAGCCCAGAGTGGTTCTTGTGGACGCTCTTTGGGGGCCGTGACCACGGCTTGGTGGCTATTAAAGGGAAACTTCCATCTGCGTGAGGAAGGCTGGGCGGGGGGCCACGCCGGGGCCGTTTAGGTTGCCGCACAGAGACTGGCACCGTTTCGGGGCCACATCTGCCGCGGGGAAGGAAGGCTGTCTGGGCCGGGCTTTGCTGTGTGTCCCAGGGACTGTATTTCTCCTGGTCTGGCAAGGCGAGCCACCCTCACCTGGAATTCTCTCTCACTGTCTTTCAAAGGTGACACAGAGGAAACCCGTGCAGTCAGGGAGGGACGGGGGCCTGACTGGGCGCAGGCCTGGCCCTCTGTGTCCGCAGAGGTCGGCGTGACAACTGACCACGGCTGTTTGGTGCGGGGGAGACATGAGCGGCCCTGGAGAAGACTGTGGATTCAGACCTGCTCTTGGCAGACTTTACCAGGAGCGTGCCCCGCAGAGGGCCTGAGAAACGCGCTTGTCCAAGGCGCCCTGTGTCGGCGGCCTTGCACTCACCGCGGCAGGGAGCTAAGAAGAGTGTTTTCTGCTTGTCCCTTTGTTTCAGAACAAACACCCACCTAAAATGGTCCACCATCTGGGGCGATGCTCGGGAGGCCTGGGGCAAGTCTCAAAGCCGCGCCCTGCATGTGCGCGTGTGTGCCAAGCGGGCTTCTTTTCCTGCCCCTTTGTCTCGGGGGGGGGGGGGTTGGTGATGGCGTTTGGTGTCCTTCCCTGCCCAATCACATGGTAAGAAGAAGAAAAACAAGTCCTCATTTAAAAAGAACAGGAAAGGGAAAACCAAGAGGCTGTGAAAAGCCTTTCCAGGCTGCCTGGGTGTGATCTAGAAGCCAAGCCCTGGGGAGTGATGTTCCTGAGGGTTTTTGAAGACTGAGGGGGGGGGGGGCCCATGGGCAGCGAATTGGGAGTTGCTGATCCCTGAAATGACTCTAAGAGCAAAGAAGCCCCAGCTCGACTCGGCCACTACGAGGCAGGCTTGGAGCAAGTGCTTTGCCGCAGGGGTGTTCCCCCAGGGGCCTCAGAAGTTACGCAGTAACCAGACGCCCCCTTTCTGGTCAGCACACCCGCATAGCTAGTCCTGAGCCCTGCTACCATCCTCCCAAACAAACTGTCGAGGGCTGTGCAGCAGCTCTGAGGTCGTGAGAACCCCTGGTTGCTGAGAACCAAAACCTGCCTCAGAGCGACTGCAGCAGAAAGGAGGCGTGTTGGCTCACGTAACCGAGTAGCCCAGAGGTAGGTGCACTAGCTTCGGGCACGGCTGGATTCAGGCGTGTGCTGCACTCACTGGCCGGCCAGGTGTGGGTCAGGGGCTCGCCCCTGGGACTCAGGCTAGGGATAGAGAGAATCCCCAAAGTGCAAGGAACGGTGGCTCTCCCGAGGAAGGGAGAAGGGAGGCTGGGTGAGCAAAACCAGCAGGTGTCCAGTCCAGCCCTCGTATACCGCTTCCAAAGCCCATCCTCGCTCACAGGCGTATTCCGCAGTGAGTCATCACTGCATCCCACGGCGAGCGGGGAGGGAGCGGGGAGGAACCCGGACAGGAGCCCTCCCACAGACCGCCAGAGTCCCACCTGGTCTGCTCAGATGACACAGCCTTTTGCACTTGTCCACCTGGTGTCAGAAAGGGAGCCGGCCTGGGTGGCTCGGGCTGGCGAATGCCTTCCTGTGGGCTGTCTGCCAGAGGCAGCGGGCTCTGGTGGCTTTTTCCCTCTTTCCTGCGGTTCATGGGAGCGCGTGCAGGGGCTAACGAGCAGAGAACATAAATAATGAGCAAACACACTGTAAGCAGGAAGGGTTTTTATTGCCTGCCTCCCCCCACCCCACCCCCACCAAGGATTGAATGAGATGGGCAAAGTTCTGCAGCCTCGCTTGTGTGCTTTCCACAAAACATAATAAAACTGTGCAAACTGCCCCCCAATGTATAATACTGTTCATATATTAAACATAATGTTCTAATAGGAATACTTCATTTCATTATGTCAGCAGAAGAAGGAAGGACGAGCCAGCAGCTGCCCTAATCAGGCAGATGGGGAACCAGAAATGTTACATAGATTTAGGCAGTAAAATCGGCATTGAACCAATTTGCCACACTCACAGGCTTTTACTGTGTTTAAGGAGAGCTTTTGTCTTTACATAAGGCTTCGTAAAAAGGGCTGGGAAGCCATAAAGCTCTCTGTCACGTCCTTGCAACATAACCAGTGAATTTAACAGCTGGATTTCAGAGAACGGCTTTGGAGGTTCCTAGAAGTGACTGTGGAGTGGGCAACATAAGGGAGCCGCCTGTCCAGACCCCGAGGAAACCAGTGAGAACCCACTTGTCAGGTTAAACAGGGTGAACCCATGCTGGCAAGTGAGGTGGTGACTAGAGTTAATTTACACTGGGGAAAGGGCCACAGATTCTGGGTCCTAAGGGAAGACCACTCAGTACCCAAGGTGGAGATGGCATTGGCAGCTGGGGGTGCCAGGTGGCAGTGGTGGGTCTGGGGCAGGTGTATGTTCATCCTGGCCCACAACTTACAGGCTGCCTACCTTCACAGAAAGGAGTCATCTGTAGAACTGCCATTGTAGAGCTGCCGTTTTGGTCCTGAGCAATTGCCTGTTTGATTCAGCCATTCATCCAACATTTATTGATCATTCACTCTGTGCCAGGCCCTGCGCAGGGCACTGTGGTCAGTGAATGAGACAAAGTCCCCGCCCTTGTGGAGCTCATTGGTAGATAGGAAAACAGGCAATATGCAAGTAAAAAGAAATATGTATTAAGTAGTGATACACGTTATAAAAGAAAATAAGGCAAGACAAAGACGGGGAATGAAGGAAGCAAAGTGCCTCTTTTAGCCACTCTGAGGAGGTGACTTGTTTAGCAGAGCTTGAATTCAGTGATGTATGCAGGTCTCTATTTCAGAGTGCTTCAATCTTTTGTCCACCAAGAGTCCCTCTGATTATTTGCTCTCATGTTTTGTGAGCTGTTACATTCCAAAAACACGGCATTTGGCAAAGACATAGATATGGCCGAAGAGCTTGGTTAACCTGAGTAAAACAGGGTGACCACAGGTATTGACACAACCCAAGCCCAAAGCCTACACCTGACCTTTCTGAGAGCTCGGAGCAGCACACACAAGAAATGACTGTAGAGTCCCAGGGACGTGTCCTTGCTCATGCCAACTGGTCAGTGGAAGAGCCAAGACCAGACCCCTGGTCTCCTGATCAACAAAACGGATGTAAGCTGCCACAGTAATGACAGTATTTCCTAAAAACGCCAGCATGGCAAGGGCCAGTGGCTGGCATCCAAGGGTAGATTAGGAGGCTGGGGTCCCCTCCCAGGAGGCTGGCGGAGCTGCCTCACAGGGTTTTCTGCAATGCCGAGATGGGTCCCAGGCAGAGTCTCATGGCACTGACCAGCTAAGGAGAGCTGGCCAGAGGCCTGGCTCTCTGGGGCCTTCTTTGCCCACTTCACCTGAGGTCATGATGCTTGTTAGTGGCCTAATTGCTTAAGAACCTGGACCTTCTGCTTCCCAAGTCCAAGGCATGACATCTGTCATCCAAGGCCATAGTCCTAGGATTCAGACCAGCCCCACCACCAAGAGGAAAAAAAGGCACAATGCTCTAGGAGGCCACGCTGGGGGGCTCACGGCCCGTGGAACGGCTGGCGTGTGCCCACCCCCAGCACCGAGCGTCTTGGGAAAGCGCAGGGCCACCTTGTTTTCCAGATAATGGCAGCCCGGGCTCAGTACCAGAATCACAAGTCCCGGCCTTGCCCCTGGCTCCGTCTGGCGACAATTGGCAGCTGACATCTTTGCTTCTGGCCTGAGTTACCCCTTATTAAAAATGGCATCTTTATAACAGATTTCTGCAAGTCACTGTCAACAGGACACATTTCTTGTTTTATACTAGTCATTCCCCTGGGGAATGACTTGCCTGATACTATTATTTTAAAATACCCTTCTAGTCTGTATTATTCTAATATTAGAATATTGAGTTTTAAATATAGTTTTAATTACTGAAGGATCTCATTTATTTTTGAGATAATTTTCCTCATATCATACGACTTCACCCCACAGTTAAACAGCTAGGTTTCAAACTGGGTCTTTATCTTCTTCTTTTCCAACAGCCAAGGGATCCCATTGGTGCTCACTTGCGTCATTTAAGCCTAGCCTATAGGGCCAGGGGTCGCCCACCTCTGGCTCGTTCTGTCCTGGTTTCATAGCTTTCTGCTTTAATTAGAAGACACAGGCTCATGGTCAGGCAGCCTCCCCAGCTGCTGAATTTGTAGCTGGGAAGAGCTCCCATCCACAAACAACCCTAGTGTCCACCGATAGGCGTTTGCTTGAATGACTCAGGGCCCATTCAGGTGATAGGACACCGAGCCACCAGCGACAACTGCTGGGTGACACAGAGCCAGACGGTGTGATTCCATTTCAGGAAAAAGTGTACACACATGGCCTGCCATGTAAAAATGCCGAATACACGCCAACATGTGGACAGGGCTTCCGGGCAGGTCGGTGGGATGATGGCTGATTTTCTTTGCTTATTTTTTGCTTAGCTGTGTGGGTTGGAATCCTTGTGTTCCAGAAACAGGCCTGTCAGTCAGGGCTGGAGAAGTCAGGGGAGAGGGGGGGCCGCTGCCATTTAAACCCGATCCACACTTGGAGCAGAACCACCAGTGGAAGTCAAGATGGTTTGGAGAGGTACACGGGTGAACTATTTTTTTATTTTAATAGGTGACCGGTTTAATGTGTATTGAGAGAAAATATAAGTAGCACATTAGCCCTACATGCTCTGGTCCCCGCCACCCTCCCTGACCTCATCCCCACACTGTCCCTGTTACTCCACTCCAGCCCCACTGGCTGCTCACCATTCCTCTAACACACAAGGTGCTCAGGACCTTTGCAGTTGCTGCCCTCTACCTGAAATGCTCTTCCTCACGTATACGCAGGGTCCACTCCTTCTCATCGTTCAGGCCTCAGCTTCACAGGTCACCTCCTTTCCTAGCTCCTCACTCTTTCCCTCGGCCCCATCACTACTACCCTTTTTATGGTTATCACCCTATAATATTTGTTTACTTCTCTGTTTCTTTATCCTCCCCTACTAGCTTGTAAGTCCTTTGAAGTCAGGGGCTGTGTCTGCACTGCTTGCCATTGCCCCTGGGTGCTGTATGAAGTGCACTTGGCACGCAGCAGTCAGCTCCGTGGATTTGGAGGAAGAGGAAGCCGTTGGTGGGAGATTGAAGCGGGCGGTAATTTCAAGGATTGCTCCAATTCTTCCAGTCAAGGAAACGGCCTTTTGCCGGGAGAAGAGCAAAGCTCCTCGGCTCCCATCAGGAGCCTCCAGATCCCAGTGCCTCTGCTCTCAGAACTTTGGGAAATCAGAAATCAAGGTCCCAGTGTAATTACTTTGCAAAACACATACATCTTATCTGTCTCCCCAGCACCCATTCATTTAGGTCACGGTACTGCCACCCTGGCTAGGAGGGGACCCATGGCCTGGGAGACAAGGCAAGTAGTGGTCTAGCCCTGATTAGTCTGTGACTTTTAAATAATACTGGCCACTGGCAGTTATTGGGCCCAACTGTGTGCCAGGCGCTTCCCGCACATTATTTAATAGCCTGACAGCGGTGCAAGGGGCAGTCATTCTCCCCATCTTACAGAGACCCAGGCCCGGGACGGCTGAGCACTTGCTCATAGTTCACACTGTCAGTGACCAGGAGAGTCAGGGTGTGTCCAGCTCCTAACAGGTTCTCAGTATTTATTTGTGGAATGAATGAATGAATGAATGAATGAGTGGCATCCTCTAGGGAACTGGGGCTGCTGCAAGCCCTGGGAACACCAGCCTCCCATGCACCCCCTGGCCCTGCGCACACCTGTGCCCTCTGGACCGTCGACTGCTCTGCTTACTCCTCGCAGTAGGCGGCATCCACCAAGTGGGGAACCAGGGTCTCTCCTGCAAGTCACATCCCACTGGGCACGAGACTTTGAGACGTCGTCGTAGGTAAAAGGAAATACAGGAGCAGTTGGTGGGAGCGCTGGCAGGGAGATGATGAGGGAGGGCCCTCGGCAGGACCCCCTCCGCCACTTCCCCCCGAGCTGGCCTGCGGTTCCTGCCAGCGCCTGCGCCTGGCTGCCGTTGGTGACATTGTCCCATCCAGGCAGCTTGCCGCTTACCCTTCTCAGTGCGATTCAGCGGGGACCTCAGGAGGGAGGGCGCGTCAGGCCTACGCCAGCGACAGACCCACAGCAGCCTTCCCGACCGGGGTCTCTGGCTTCCGGTCCCACCTTCCAGCCCACAAAGTGCCTTCTGTTCACTTAGCACACGTTTCCCGAGCGCCCTGGGCGCCAGCTGCCCTGGGAGACACGCAGAGACCACGCAGAGACGAGGCCCTCCAGAGGGCCACCCCGGCCTGGGCTGCTCCCCGCCTGGAGCCCCGTGTCCCCCCCTGGCTGTGCAGCCAGCGCCTGCTCAGCTTCTAGCACTGCTCCCCGGAGGCCGGCCCTGCCCAGGTCCTGCCTCCGCTCACAACCCCTTCAAGCTCTAGTTTCCTCCTCGGTAGCACTTAACTCCAGTTATTTAAATAACCATTTATGAAATTACTTATTCAACATCTGTCTTCCGCACTGGAACGCAGGCTCTAGGAGGCAGCAACTGTGTCCGTCGGTTCACTCTTCTGTCCCCAGCACTTGTCAACTGCATAGTAGGGACCCCAAAATAAATGAAAAGTGAATTAGGGAATGGCTGAATGAAGAAGCTTACAGAATGCTCTCTAAGAAGGCTCCAAACTATTGGGAACTAGAGCTTTTGAAACAGAAGGAGCAAAAAAAAAAATCTTTGCGTTTTGCAACTGATAGATGTTTTTCTCACCTGGTATCACCACCACCCATCACCTCTCCTATCTCAGAGGAGCGCTGAGTGAGATAAGAGGCCTTCAGCACAATGGCAGAGCCTCTGGGGATTTTGTCCCTGCTCTGCTTCTTAGCTAATCATGTGCCAACAGGCAATTTTCTTCTAAGTCATAGTTACCCACCTGGCAAGTGACCATTTCTGTGTGGGCTCTGTCCCACGCAGGGGGCATCGTGGCAAGAGAATGATCTTTGTTACTAGCCCCAGGAATGATTTGGCAGTTCAGCGGGGTCACTAGGAGACCCCTGACACCCCTTGATGTGCCCTCCTCAGAGTGGTGTAATCTGCCAACCTCATGGTCACAAAGTGGCTGCCATCACCCCAATATTTACTTTCTCACAGAACCACATATAAAGGCAAAAAGCCAGGGAATCAGTAGTGGATGGACAGCCAGAAGCAGGGGGCAGTGGGGAAGGGTCCAGGCCAGGAAAGCTATTTCTCAAAAACTTCTCTCTTTGGGCCAGGAAAGAGGACTCTTTCTCAGAGGCGTTTCTAGCCAGCTCCCCTTCAGTCTACTCACTTGAACTGAGTCACATGGTTATGCTTAGCTGCAAGGGAGGCAGGGGAAGCAACTCGCCACAGTGATAAGGGAATGGCTATTGGGCGGCAGCCGATGTCTGACACAGGGACCCTTCACTTGGCCCTTGGCAGGTGCCGGTTTATATTAACTTTCGTGTTTTCAGTACTAGGCTTATCATCTAGAATGAGAGCCCCGGGAAGCAGAGAAGCCCCTATGGAGGCAGGCCTTGTGAGCTCTGAGGTCTGATAAGACCTTACACCAGGCTGAACCTAAATGAAACATGTCAGGAGGCCCCTGTGATAATGACTTTACCCCGGTTGGCTCTGGTCTCTCCCCCGTCGTTAAACAGGAAGTATCTGTCTCCCATTGAAAATGATCTGTTCTTCTGGTTACCAAATGCACTTTTTTTTAATGAAACAAAGCAAACACATAAAGAAAAAAGTAAAAACATCACAGAAGGCCACCACCCCAAAGTGACTTGATATTTTGTTAACCATCCTCTTACATCACCTTTTCTCTCTCTCCCCCCTCGTGCCTCCACACCCCTCCTCCCACCAACGCCAGCACAGAAACGCAGTCTTATCAACATGGCTGCACACGACACCTGTGAGACTATGTTTTCATATTACAGACCCATCCAGGGCCAGTGCTCTGGTAGGTTCCGTGGAGCCCCTGCTTGCTGCTCTGTGTCATTGACCCACCGGCACCTCACTGTTTGCAGTTTGATTATAGGTAGAGTCTATGAAGTCACGAGGGTTATTTCCCACCTCAGCCGGGGAGGGGGGAGTGGCTGCAGGGCCACGTCCCCGATTGCTGATCGGGTCTCCTCGATGATAGGACACCGTTGTCATGGTTACGCAGGCGCAGCCCTGAACACTGACCCCACCACAGGCGGCCAGCACGAGAGCCTCCGGCCGTGATCGCAAACACGTTTTTCAGCATTAGGCAGCCCCCAAATCGGGAAGTTGGGCCCTCCACCCCGCGGCTACTCCCGTGGCGTGTGTTAGCGAGAGGAGCAGACCTTCTGCTCCCGTCCAGGGAAGGCCCCGCTGCCCCGCTGCGTGCAGCTGCGAACACGCCTCCTCCAGGGCTCCCCAGCCTTCCCACCCTGTGGACCTGAGTCACGTCCTGTCCCCAGGAGGACAGACGTGGGACACCCAGCCAGCTGCACCTTCTCCCCACCGCCCCGCTCACAGGAACGGCTAAGCTGACCAGATGCCGTCCCCCACCCTCTTCCTCGCGTGATTCGTTTCTTTTTTGACCCTGACCGCGGCTCAGTGAGGGTACCCAGTGTCACCTCCGCAGAAGGAACAGTGAGGACAGGAACTGCCCAGTCACACAGCTCCCCACCCCCACCCCTTAATCTGGATCCTTAAAGAGATTTGGTGGAGGGTGGAAAGAGGGAAAGGGTGATAAAAGGAAGCAGAGGAGGGGCGCTTGACCCCACAGGGAGATGGAGCGGGGGAAACCGCGTTCCAGCAGCTGAGGTTCTGTGAGTTCGTGAACCTCCAGCAATCGGGGGCAAAGCTGTGTGCGTGGGTGCGTGTGTCACAATCTCCGAGGCATCTGTGATTCAGGAGAATGGCTGCTGGGCCAGATGAACCTCCGAGGTCCCTTCCAGCTCCCAAGCCTTTGCTTCTGTGACCATATAAGGCCACTGCGCCTGGGGAGTCTCAGTGCAGCTGAGCGCAGCCTGTTCTGGGGGGTGGGGAAGCACGCAGCACAGGGAGCCCAAGCCCGGGCCTCCTGCAGAGCCCCCCCAGGCAGCCAGGAGAGGAGCTGAGGGTCTGGGGCCAGGGGCCCCTCCTCGGTTGCCTCTTCCTAGAAAGCTGAGACCCACTCAGGTAGGCTTGGTGCCCCCTCCCTCTCGCTCCCCATTTCCCCTCATTGCATTGCCGGGTTTCCAGAGTCCAGCTGGCGGCTCCTGTCCAAAGTCCAGCGCTCAGGCCCGCAGAGTCAGCCTTCGTTTGCTCCCACGTTTCTTCTGGCTCGGTGGCTTGGAACACCTCTCAGGGTCCCCGAGTTTGGGGCGGGCACCAATGCAACATTGAGCTTGGCCTCTTTTTGGCTACCCTGGCTCTGCAGGCGTGAGGAATCTGGAGGATTCCCACCCCGTGGAGACAGGCGGTCTCGTGCATCCGTGCACTCCTGGCTCGTGTAGTTATGTCCCACTTTCTCTGAGCACCGTCCGTCCGGAGCCAGCCCTGTGCCAGGTGGTATGGGGCGGGGGGGAAACTGAGATGTGGTATCTGACCTCCAGGGACTGACAGGTTGGTGGAATAGACAGAAAATTAACAAACAAGTCTACTAGGAGATGACCTCTGATTATTGTTGTCATCTGTCATCAAGGTACAAAACATGTTATGGTTAGGACTCTATTGGTTGTAAGTGACAGAAACCCAAGTCAAATTAGCTTACGTAAAAATAGGAAGGAATTACTTGGCTCATATCCTCAAAAGTGTAAGGACATTGTTAGCTTCAGGCATGGCTGGATCCAGTGGCTCAGATGATGTCTCTGGGACTTGATTTTGCGTTCTGTCACTCACCATGTGGATGAAGAGTAGTTTATCTGGGGCTACAGCAGTGTGAGCTGCCACCGACTATAGCTAAGGGGTCCCATGCAGCCTCACTCTTGCTCTCTCAAGCCTGGCCTTGTCTCCTCCAGGACTCAGACCTTGGCTGTCACAAGAGACCAGACTCCCCTGGGCTGCCACCCCAGCCTCCAACCAGACACCTCCTGGCCCTGCCCTACACTCCTCGGGCTGATGTTGTAGGAGGTGTTCTAATGCTCACTTTGTGTCTGAAATCTCTGGACTCTCTGGGAACCTGGGTATAGGGACCCAGGGCAGGAGAAGCAGCCCTGCCTCTCAGCATCTGCCTGGTGGTCACAACCAGGGCCTCGAATGCCACCGTGGCACTTAATCAAGTGTGTGTCCTCGGGTAGGTGGCTTAAGCTCTCTGAGCCTCCGTTTCCTCATCTGTAAAAGAGAAGTAATAGTTTTTATCTCCTAGAATTATTTTGAATATTAAATGAGAACGGTGCTTGTAAAGCACTTCACACAGAGGGTGAACCCACCCTGGCTGGTCAGAACTCAAACATCTCCCTGCCAAGCCTGAGAAGTCTCGCCCTTATTCAGCCAAAGACTCAGTGGGACCCCTATTCAGACCCACCCGCTCTGGAATTTTCCCTCTCTGCTACTCCGCCCCTTCAGTCCCGGACTCCTCAGCCTTCCTGAACTCTGACCCTTCTCTCATGGGCTCCGTACGACCTCTGCGCTCTGCTCGGACTCCCCCTCTCTGCTCTGGGGTCTGGTAAACGCCACCAGGCAGAAGAGCCAGGGCAACCACAGGTCTCACCGTGACCATCTCCCTTCTCCCGGAGGTCACAGTCCTGTGCAGCCCACTCTCCAATGTCTGAAAATGCTTGTTTCATGCATTTTGTCCATTATTCTAGCTGTTTACAGTGGGAGCTAACAAGTCCCTTTGGGATCCCTTTGGGGTACTGCACCAGTGATCCAGGATGGGTTATACCCCCCTCAAGAAACTTGTACGAAAATGGATAGAGGGCAAATAAATGGAAAGTCAAAAGGGTCATTCTGATCTGTTTCTTAGAGAAACTCAGGATAAAGACCCACAACCCAGCACCAAGGCAAATTTTGAAACAGGTCCATCAGCTGGTGAATGGATACATAAAATGTGATATATCCAGTAAAAATAAATGAAGTACTGATACATGATATAACATGGGTGAATCTTGAAAACATTATGCTAAGTGAAAGAAACTAATTACAAAAGACCACATCTTGCATGCTTCCATTTATATGAGATGTCCAGAATAGGCGACTTTATAAAAATGAAATGCGGATTAGCAGTTGCTTATCGCTAGGGTCAGGGAGGAGGAGTGACTGCTAATGGGTCCATGGTTTTTTTTAGCAGGACAAAAACATTCTAAAACTAGATTGTGGGGATCATTGCCCAATCTTTTGAATATACTAAAAACCATTGAATCACATGCTGTAAATGGGTGGATTGGATGGTATGTGACTTATATCTCAATTAAGCTATTGAAGAAAAAGAGAATTGTTAGCAATTTTCTCCTGTAATTAAGGAATGGAACAGGGCTGTGGTGAGGTGGGGGAGAAGCCCTGCTCTTAGACTGGGGCACGTACACGTCACACATGGTGTTCCGTCTCAGGCCGAAAAACGTGACCACAGAGAAGTTCACACAATTTATTAGGGGATGACAAATGTTGGATGTTAGTCTTAAAATCTGTTCGCTCTTTCTTAATTACTTCAACTAGAAGAAGATTCTTGCAAACTTTTGTTTTTTTCCCCTCTTCCTAGTTCCTATCCGGAACCTAGTCAGCAGTGAGCTTTCACTTGGGTAGCCACCACATACAGGGAGAAGGGACATTAGGGCGTGTCTAATCTCAGCCTGAGAATGGAAGGGCAGGGAGCATGTGGCCTCTGAGAACTGTGATGTCACCTTTGAGGCCTTCCATGTCACTGTTCAGAGCCACCAGAATGAGGGCGACATGATGGTCAAAACCCAGCCAAGGATGGAAGTGTCGGCAAACTCCTTGTGTTCACTTTTCTGTCGTCAAAGACGAGGAAGGTTCATTTTGAATGAGTCCCCTTACCCTCAATAAAAGCACTATGAGTTTTCTGTGAAAGAAAAATGTATTATTCCTTCGCAGGCTTCTTGTAGGGATCTTCAGCAATACATTCCAGAGTGGATATTTAAGTTATGACCCTGAGCTTCGCTTAAAAATACGAATAGCTAACATTTATCAAGCGCTGAGTGCCCATTTCTCCGGTTCTAAGTGCTTTCAAGTACTATCTACAACGCCTTGCTCACTGACATTTCTTTCACATGCATATGGGGAGTGTAAAAAGACTACATTTCATTTTCCACTATTCTGTTTTTTAGATTGCTTTTCAGTAAATCAGGTAGATTTGCCCTTCAGATTTTATGGTATTAACACAGCAGCTCAGCAACTCAGCATCCAGGTAAGACCTAGCCCTCAGCCAGCTAAGCCAGGAGATGGGCCCAGAAACTTCGCACGCCTGGTGCCCGGTGCCCAGTGCGCTCATCAGATGTGTGTGTGTGTGGTTTTTCTCCAGGATTATCCATGAAGATGGCTTCTCTGGAGAAGACGTGAAACAGTACAAGCCTGTCGTCTACAGCAACACCATCCAGTCCCTGGCGGCCATCGTCCGGGCCATGGACACTTTGGGCATCGAGTATGGTGACAAGGAGAGAAAGGTAGGCCGCTGAGCCCAGGGGCACAGCAAGCAGAGGGCCTGACTCCGTTACCCCACTGTGTCCTTCTTATAAATGCCAGGCTGCCTTATAGGAACAGGAGGAGACTGTGTTGCACACATGAGAGAAGGCTAGTCACCGAGCTAAGCCGGCATGCCGGTCCTCCTGGCACGTGCACACAGGGGCTTCACTGGTGAGCAGACCTCCCAGCAAAGTCGCCAAGGAAGACAACAGCCACAGAATTCCGGGGCTTATTCTGCAGATGAGAAAGGGTTGGTGGCAGTTCTGAATTGGGACTCCCACGACATTGGACAAGTACTTGCCCTTGGGCAAGTAACTTGAAAAGAAAAAAATATTTCTTGAACATTACAGCCCTGCCTGGCCGCCATCCCCCTCCTTAGGTGAGCTTTCTGTGCCTCGTTGGGGCGGGGTGAGGTGGGGGTGCAGCCCTGTGAGCTGATCCTTTACTTCTTTACACTGAGGAATGTGTTTTCTGCTTCACTGGGTGAGTCTGGGGACCTGAGGGGCTCCCCTTCCTGTAGAAGGTGGACATCCTAGGTCAGGGATTGTTTTTCACTTGCGTTTCCAGGCAGCTGATAAGTGGTGGTTGGAATAAGTATATAAAAGCCTCTTATTTGCAAATATTTGCATTAACTGTAAGACTGAACTTTATACAGCTTGACTGGCAAAGCTAAATAAATTAAAGGGCGTGGGGGAGAACAGCCTCTGAGAATTCTATTCGGAAGTGGCTCTTTGTCCCCTGGTGGGATTCTGAATCCCAGCAGTCCTCTGCCTGCGACCTGGAGCATGGAGAATGGAGGCAGGTGGAGGCCTCCGGGACCTTGGGCCCCACATGGAAACCTCTGGATGGAAAACATTGATCTCTGATTACTGTGTGACTCAGTCATCTTTGCTCAGTCACAGAGGAAAACTATCCTCACCTTCTCTCAATCTGATAAATCACCTGTGACAGATCGCTCTCTAAATGTGAAATTCCGTTTTATGCACAAAATTCTAATTCCATAGGACAGAGTCATCCCAGTTCAGGCATTGGCTGCTCCAGGTACAGGAATTGGGTGACAGAGTGTGTCCAAGGCCAGCCTGGGGGTGGGGAAGCCAGGCGCTGGCAGGAGGGCCCAGGCCCATCCTCTGATCTTCCAGGAGGATGAGACCCGAAGCTGATTCTGCAAAAGCGGTACTTTTCCCCTGGGAGACAGGCTTTGGTTTGGGTTACAGAGCCAGGGCCCGTGGGAAGAGGGTACCACAGTTCTTCTGCCCTGTTTCCATCAAGCATCTACTGCGGCTCACAGTGAGCCAGGCTCTGTGCTGGCTGCTGGGGATACAGGAATGAACACAGTGGGAGCGGTGCCCGGAGAAGGCAGACAGTCAGCAAATGCCTGCTCAGATCATCGGAGTAGCTAAGGTGGTGACAGGGCTTCCGTCGTTTTAGTAGTTAACGGCCACAGTGGTAACACAAACGCTATCATTTATTGAGCACCTACTAGCTGCCAGACACTGTGCTAAGCATTTTACATGTAATAACCCATTTTAATTAACTCAGGCCTGAAAACCCAGAGCAGGAAATGCCTGGTCTGATCTTCAGGCACAGACAGGACACAGGCCTTTGGTCTCTCTATCTCCCTTTTAGCCAAAGAGAGAGCATGGCGCCTGAATCTCAGTTAACCAGGTTACAGACACAGAGCAAAAGAGGCATGTGACCCAGTACACCGCCCACACACACACACACACACACACACACACACACACAGCCTGCGAGATCTTCCAAGAGTGCGTGCTCACGGCCATGCCCACCTCGCGACCAACACTTCCTTCCCAAATCCCCTGTCCTGATTTTAACCCAGAAGAGTCCGTGTGGCTTTGGAATGCTTTTCTCCTACAGCTTTGGAAAACATTAATTGCTCCCCTGGGATGTCGTTTTCATTTTATTATCCCAAAAAGAGCAATGACTGGGAAGCGCTAGGACCGTGATCTGTTATGGACGACAGTGCGGGTCTCCGGGGGACTCTGGGATTTCCCCGTCAGGACGGCCCTCAAGCGGGAGGTCGGGGAGGGCCCTGCGGAAAGGGAGACCAGGAGCAGAGTGGGGACACCCCGAACAGTCTGCTGGACACAGCAGAGTCAGAGCCCAGCTCTGGATGGCAGGTAGCACTGTGGCAGGCCCTCGAGACGTCCCCAGGACAGCGCTGGCTCCTCAGGGACCATCCTCCTGGCTGATAAAAGCCTCTGGGCACTTGGGCACCTCCTTCTGTGTTATGTCACCTGTGAAGAACAGGAAAGGAAAGTCGATCCAAGACTCAGGCCAGAGGGAGCCGGGTAGCTGGAGAAGGTGTCTCCTGGGAGCCGGCTGGCCTGGGTTTGCGGTCTGGGGAGCTGGGTACAGGGACCCCCTATATCAGTCTAGGGGTCAGCTACTTTAGACTGGGTAGCCAGGGACGGTTCCCTTGATCCCAGAAGGGACATTCGTGATGAAGCTTGACCATGAGAAGGAGCCAGCCAAGGAAGGCTGAGGGGACAGATGCTCTAAGCAAACTCCAAGGCCCTGAGCCAGGAGGGAGCCTGGTGTGTCCGAGGAGAGAGAGCCTCATGCAGCCTGCAGTGCATGCTGGGAAAGGGGCGGGGCCCTGAGGGAGTGGTCACCCTTTCCTCCGAGCACTCAAAACCCATGTGAGCCACTAAGGAAAGACGTGAGCCTTCTCCCCAGAGCAGTGCACACCTGCCCACATCTAGGAAATGTTGCACATAATCTCAGGGCCTCTGGAACTCACAAAGCCTACCATGGAGCCTAGAATAATGACTCCTTCATGATTTAAGGTCCTTCTCTGCTCAAGACCTGTGTCATTCACCTTTGGGTCACCTCCTCACCCCCAACATCCATCACAGTACTCGGCACATAGGAGGTCTTCAAAAAATAAAAAATAAAAAAACAACCTTGAGTGGAATGGCTCTTCTCACTTTCCCAATTTTCAGAGAAAAAAAAGGGAAAGTACCTATAACCTCATCACCAAAGGAATAGGTGTTCACTGAGTACCTACTATGCGTAGGCTTTGTGCAAAGCGCTGTGTAAAGATTCAAAGGCGAGATGGGGCCTTTAAGGAACTAGTCTTCTCAGGAAGATAGGGCTGCTCCTGGCTGGATGAGCTCGGCCACTCCACAAGGCGGTCAGGGAAAGCCTCTCAGAGGAAGTGTGGCTGGATCTGTCCTCGAAGCAGAGGAATGGCTTGCGGGCGAGTAAGGGGACTGGAACAGGGAAGAACGTGAGTAAAAGCGGTGGGTTGGTAGCGGCCAGATGAGACTCGATTGATGGAGGAGGCCAGTGGCCAGAACAGAGGCTTGGAGTATGGGCCAGGTGTGGGGAAGTTAGGGGATACGGTGAGGCCCAGGTTGGGCGGGCCTTGGAGAGTATGCCAAGGAGTTTGGCTTTTACCCTGCCGGCAGTAGGCAGCCATCGATAAAGCCTGAGCTGGGGAGGGCTGGGATGAAACACGCCCTAGGAAGTTGTTGTGATGGCATGCACGGAATGGACGGTGTGGGGAGAAACTGAAGGTGGGGGGCAGGCTGGGGAAGCTGCAGCGATTGACCACCGTGGGGTGTGAAGATCTCAGTGGGGGTCGGAAACTAGCAAAGTGGTGTGGTGACGAAAGAAAGAAAGAAAGGAGACTGGTGACCAGTTGGCTACTGCGACAAAAGGATAAGAATCCGGAAACTGGGACTCTAGTGCTTCCAGTTTGGGTGACTGGGAAACCCAGCAAAGTCAGGAAATGGGGCTGGGCTGGGCCCAGTATGGTGAGTCTGGTCTCCAGGTGGGAGTAATCAGTGAGTAGATGGGCTCAGCACTAAAGCTTTTATTTCTGTGTTTCAGGGCCCAGTTTAAACAATTTACAGGAATTAAATTATTTAATCCTAACAATTCCCCCTGCATTGGGTGCTATTGTCATTCCCATTTTACAAGTGAAAAGGATGAAGCACAGAGACACTAAGTGACTTGCCCAAGGTCGAGCAGTACAAACATATCTGTATAGTCTAACGCCTTGCCACCCTGAACAAACCCCATCCCATCTGATCTCAGAAGCTAAGCAGGGTTGGGCCTGGTTAGTACTTGGATGGGAGACCACCTAGGAAAACCAGGTGCTATAGGCGTAAAAAGTAAAAATATATATATATCCATATATAGTATAGACACATAACACTACAAAAACTATCATCCATGTGGTTCAGGCCCAGAGCAGAGTCCCATTTAAATAGGTGCTGTATAGTCAGGCAAAACAAATCATTAAAAGAATCCCATATTTTTTCCTAAGTTTTCTCTGAAAATATGAGAAGGGACCCAAAGGCCAACTCCCACTGCTTTTCTCATATAGCCTTTCTGTCTTCCTTATGACTGTCCCTCCTTCACTGCTCTCCTCCCCTAGCTCCCCAGAGACCCTCTCTCTAACCCCTTTCCTCCCCAGCCCTCGTCTGCAAGGCTTTCCATCTCTCGCCCTCTTCCTCCTTCTCTCTCCCACCTTCTCCCTCCATCCTCCTTCCATGCTCTCCTTCTCTGCCTATAAGGGGGTCCCTCTCTTCCTTCCTCTCCCTCTCTCCCTTTCTTCATCTGTTCCTTTGTTTCTTTCTTCCTCTTCCTCCATCTTTCCCCTCTCCTTGCTCCTTCCCTTTCTCTCCTCCTCCTCCCTCCTTCTGTAACTCCTTTCCTCCCTCCCTCCTTTCTTCCTCACCCTTCAGCTCATTAGCATGTAAATTGTCTTAACTTCAGCCCAGATGCATCTGCATCACAAAAGCAGAGAAACTCGTCTGGCAGAACTGACCAGAACTCGACACTAGAGGAAAGAATAGGGGAAACTGGACAATTACAGGATTAGAAGGTTCACTTAGAAAGTCTATGAATAACCCCATCCCGTGTCAATAAAAATTTGGGTGTGTGCGTGTGTGTGTGCACACACAAAGTGTGTGCATGTATATACTTGCATATATAAAACACATATGAGCTAGTGGAACAATAGCAAAGAACTAATACTACGAACTTGTGTGTGCCTTCGTTCAGCCGAAAATACTTTCATTTTCATTTTTCACCATTTGTGCATCTGCCTATTTCTCTCACAAATTATAAACTCCTTGGAAGAAGAAACTTAGATCTTATTCGTCTAGTACAATGTCTGACCCAAGGAGTACGAACTACTTCATTCAGTTCTCAGTTCTGCCGCCAGCTGTATGGCCCTGGGTACACTATTTAACTTCCTCAGCCCTCAGTGTTGCTGTCTGTAAAATGGGCATAACTCTAATAACCTCTGTCTTTCACCTGCTGTAAGATTAAGTGAGATAATGCACGTGATGTGCTTAGGGTAGAGCCAGAATGCTCTCGGCACATGTTAGCTCTTGTTCTTTTAATCATTTGTTAAAAATCATCCCCGTTGATAAAATATTGATGAAGTACCCTCACAGCAATCGAGTGAGGAATGGGTAAGGTTGTGTCTGCGTCTTTCAGGTTACAAATGGAGGCACGGGGACTCTTCATCGGCTGCCCGGGGTCACTGACCTAAATAGGACGAAAGGCGGGCAGTGGCTGGTGCTGCTGCCCAGCGCTGCCTCCCCCACCGGGGGCTTCATTAGAACTGTCCTCCCTAGAGGTAATGGTGGCTCTTTGGGGAAGCAGAATCAAATTTCACACTTAGTTTCCAGAATGTCATTGGATCTCCTCTGGTGAAAGAAATCTTGACATTTAAGTCACATAGTGGGGCTCAGAGCACTATCTTTTTTTTTTTTTTTTTGAATTATGGAAATGTTGTGTGCTGTTGACCCTGTGGTTTCACACCAATTCTGAAACAGACAAAAACAAGGATGTTCTCCGGCCTGTGTCTGCCTAAGTCCCCTGGGGCCTGGAGAAACCACGGTGGTAGTTGTCAGACCTGATGGGGGCTGGGGGAGGTGACAGATGAAGGCCTCACGCTCCTGTGCCCAAACCTGAGGCCAGGAAGAGGCTTCTGCTGGGCAGCAGCACGAACGGCGGCCACACGCTGGGCGCCGGGCTCTCGCGCTCCACCAGCGCGGGCCCAGCCCTGCCTTGTCCCTTTGCCTGCCCAGTTTAATAGAGGCTGAAACTCCTCTACTGAAGACCATCTAATTCTGCTGCTCCATTTTGCACATGGGGCTCTATAGGCCCCATCCGGTCCAAATAGGAAAGGGACTTACTCAGGGATGATGTGGCAGACCCAAGACTAAAACTTTCCGTTTTCAGAATCACTGTTCAGTTCTCCTTCCATCTCACCAAGCGGCCTCAGATCACCCAGTCCACTTGGGGCCTCATTTTCTTTCCTTTGGTTGGTCAGTTAGTCATTTCGCAAACACTGAGCACTCACGCCCTGGCAGACGGCGCACAGCGCGGCAGGGTTGGATGCGAAGGTGGAAAGGGGTAGGATTCCCGAGCCTGGGCAGAGCTCACATCCGCGGCGGGAGCAGGTGGCCTCCTCCAGTTCCCAGGCCTCCTCCAGCTTTGACGTCCCAGCTCCGCCGGGCTCCATGCAGCCCTCTCCCTGTGGTCTAAGTCGGGTCAGGCCCTCGGCTCAGGGCTGGGGACAGGCAGCCCTGCCGTCAGGAGCCCCAGGCCTGGCCACTGGTACCTTGGCACAGGGTGGCAGCGCCAGCTCCTCCTCCTGGCCCTTCCCCGCAAAGGAAGGACTAACTCAGAGGAACAGCAGTTTTCAAGATGAAAAAGGAGAGGGGAAGGATTCAGATTTTTGAGATGTTTTTCGAGTCTTCGTAGATTTCCTCGGCCGAAAGGGATTGCTCCCTCCTCTCATCACTTGTCCTTCTGGAGCTGCAGCCCAGCTGCCCCAGCCACTCTATGTCACGGTGGCTCACCTGTGCCACCAGGCAGTAAGGCCGGGACAGTCTGGTCCATTCGCGTGCCCCCCACACCATCATGCGCGCTCAGTGCCGAGCAGTGGTCGGTGGTGGAGAGATGACTTCGTGGGCGATTCCGTTTGTCCGTCAGGTGTGCGCCTCCCCTGGCCTGCTGCTGGGCTGGGTGCTAGGGACACGCCTGAGAACAGGACAGACATAGCCCCTGCCCCGAGTGGACGCGCTTGGGGAGGAGGGAGTGGAAGAGGCAGAACTTCCTTCTCCTCATGTCTTCTCGATGTTCTCAACAGCCAGAGCCAGGATGGCGGGAGCAGCCTCCTGCGTCCCTCCTTCATTCCTCCGGACAGACATTCACGCAGCGGTGGGGCGGACTCAGTCCCCGCCCCCAGGGCTGTGGGCAAGGCGGGCAGACAGTTCAGTAGACAGCATTTTTTATTCTCATGAAAGTGTAACAAGAGGAGCCCTAAGGTGGGTGATGATGACGGAGAGAATAATGGTGACCTGCCTCAATGCATTGTCTGAAGATTAAATGCCTCCGTGAACATAAGCTGTCAGGGCAGGGCCTGGCACACAGTAGGTGCTCGGGAAAGGTTAGCTTGTATTAGCATCGCGTGCCTTGAAGCTAAGTGAACAATGACCGAAGTTCATTAGGCCTTACAGACGTAGGGGAGGGGGAGGCCTGAGCTGGATAAAGGTGTGTGCAGGGGGCCTGAGAGCACATAGGAGGAGCCCTGGTTTTGCTCCTCTGGTCACGCAGCCTGGCGTGGAGCCTGTGAACCCTGCAGAAGTCTGTTGGGTGAGTGGATGGAGGTTCCAGCCAACTCCTGGCTTAACCGGTGCAGATGGGGCCCCAGGCCCTGAGCACAACGGCAGCCCCGGCCGCCCTGTCCTGGGAGCCCTCAGGAAGAACCTCCTCCAGGCTCCGTGCGCCCAGAAAGCCACTGCCTCTAGCCCCTGACTTCAGCCCCTTTGGGTATCTATCTGACCCCTATTTCCTGTACCCACAGCCCTGGCCTCAGTTTTCTCATCTGTAAAATGGGGGTGACTCTGCACTTAGGACAACCAAAAACCATGGACAGGGGGTGCTTGCAATGCGACGTGCTCCTCCAAACACAGCGTGAACGCGTTACTGCCACCGACATGCACAGAGCCTTCCTGGCTCGGACGTCACGCTCCCAGGCACACTCCCATCACCTAGCACAAGTGCCGGAAGACCAGCTTTCTCTCCTGCCTCTCCCCCGTCAGCCAGGAGCAGCTGATGGCTTCCTGAGGAGACATGGATTAGGAGCATTTGCACAGCCAGACTCCCTTCCCCCAATATCTCTGGTCTGAGGTCCCAGGGCACAGTCCTGAAATAGCTCACTGCCAAATTAGGTCCAGCTTTTCCAGCTCTGTGGGCGCCCCCCTCCTTCTTTCCCAGCCCTCTGTCTTCCTTCCTTTCTCCTTCCTGCCCCACTTCCCTGCCTGGTGCCGAGACCAGCTGGTTCTCCTGATGACAACGGCCCACGGAGAGGAAGACAGCTCTCCTGTCCCAGGGTGCCTGCTGGAGGCCCCGGCCGGGCTCGGGGCTCCACCACTGCTCTCAGGGTCTGCGGGTGTGCACCCAGATG
>CM053508.1:125483357-125525917 GCA_028627145.1 Eidolon dupreanum | reverse complement strand
CCCCCCCCCCCCCCCCGTGCTCTGTGCCACTCCCGGGAGTGCAGACCTTTTTAATGTGCGCGCTTGTCTCTCCCTAACTAGACTGTGAGCTCTGGCAGAGCAGGAGCCCGGGCGGCCCCGCAGCGGCCCGGCACAGGGCCTCGCACACACATCCCGTCGCAGGGGCTGAGAGCCGGGCAGAGGGGAGCTGTGGAGCTCGGGCCTGGGCGTTTCCCCCAGGCCTAAGCTCAGTGGCCTCGCTCTCAGCTCGGGTCACCCTGGCGTCCCCTTGTGGTCCTGGGAGTGCCCCGGGCTTATGTCCCCACCGCATCCCCGACCATCCGTAGACCAAAGCCACGCGCGTGTGGCGCGGGCGTGCAGGGGAGCTGGGTGCTGACCCCTGGCTGCGGGGTTCTAGCTCTGGGTCGAGCTGCTGTGGGATGCGATGGCTCTGTGTGGTGGGAGGCCTTTTCCTGCTGGGCGTTTGGGTCTCGGAGCATCTCTACTTCGTCCTCGTAGGTGGCCCAGTGAGCCTGAGTGTTCCCAGCCCCAGGCTCCGTCGTCAAGATGCCATCGGGCAAGAGTCTCGCTCCTCCCTGAGTGCGATGGTGCGAACGGCAGGCAGACTGTTGGGGGAACCGGGAGCGAAATCCCCCGGTCGAGGCTAGGTGGACGATGAGGTCACATGACTTCGCTGAGTTTTGTTTAGCAGAACAAAGGGACGATGGCATTTCCTGCAGATCCTGGAGGAAGGAGTAAAACCATGCCCCCACGAGAACGAGGGTTTGGGGCCGATGCCCTTACAGGTCACTGGTGTGATGTGGTCATGGGCGAGGTGACTCAAGACGCGCGGAGCCCGTCGTGACCCTGAGGGCCACAGACCGAGCACCCATGGTGGCCGGGGAAACCCGTTCTGCCGCAGAAGCCCAGGCCTGGCTCCGGGCCAGGTGCAAGCCCCTGCCTCTCATCGCCCGCTATGGCGGGTGGGTTAATGAGGCGAGGCAGGCGAAGGGCAGGTGCAGAGAGGGGCTCTGTGACCGGTGCAGGTCCCTTCGCCTTCATCCCCGCTCTCCCGCTCAGGCTGAGGAAGTCGGCCATGGCACCGAACAAGCCGTTTCCTCAGCTCCTGGTGCCTGCTGGGTGGGTCCGTCTCGGCGACGCTCTGCTCTCCCCTCTGGTTTGGTTCAGTCTCTGACCAGAGGGAGAAGGTGGCCGGGAATCATCTCCCGGCTTGAGCCGTAGACCCACGGAGCTGGGTCTCGGGGACGCACTCCTGCGGCTGACAGAGGGTTCTTGGGGGAAATGTCTGGCTGACCCTCCCCCCAGGGAGGCGCATTTCCTGAAGCCACCTTCCGGTGCAGAAAGGGGTTGGCGCACAGAGAGACCGGCTCCCGGCACTGCCGGGAAGCATGACCCGAGCTCGTGTGCCTGGCGTCCCACAGTGGAACGAGTCAGGCCGGGCCCAAGCCGCCGTGCGCTGAGGAGGGGCTTTTGTGTGCAAGGCACCGCTTCCCGTCCGCTTCGCTTGAAACTCGCCGCAGGGTCAGCCCTGGCTGGGCTTGAGCCAGCCAGCGCAGGGCTGGCCAGCCCCCAAGCTCTCCTGCGGGCAGCACGGGCAGGGCCTTCTCCCCCGAGTCGCAGCCACCCCCGAGGACACGCCTGGCATGACGTCCCTCAGATCACAGGAGGGGTCTGGAGTCCCTCATCGCTCCCCGAGGACGCCCCTCACCCGCAGACTGAGCCCCCGAGGAAAGGTCCGGACAGGAAGGGCCAAAGCCCAGCTCTCGGGCTCACCACGCCCCACCCACACCCTATGTGCACACACGCACACGCACGCACACACACGCACGCAGGGGCGAGGAGACCCTCCTGTGGCTGGGGTCCTTGCAGTGGGGACAGCCCAAATCGCCGCAGCCGCACCCAGGGAGCAGGGGCTGGTCCCCAGCCCAGTCTCTGCCAGCGGCCTGGGACGAGGCGCGTAGATGGCTCTGAACACGGAGCGGGAAGCCCTGTGCCGTGCCGGAGGGCAGCACCACCTGCCTACCAGCCTTCGGAGCAGCCGTGGGGGCACAGGACCCCCTCCCGGCCGCTGAGCAGCCCGGTTCCTCTCTCTCTGTCTCTCTCTCTCTCTCTCAAAGCTAATTCTCTCCTCTCTCTCCCGTGTCCGTGTCTCCCTCCGGCTGTCCGTCCCGCTCTCCCCGCCCCGACCGCGGCCGCAGAACCGCATGCACGAGTCGCTCATGCTCTTCGACTCCATCTGCAACAACAAGTTCTTCATCGATACCTCCATCATCCTCTTCCTCAACAAGAAAGATCTCTTTGGTGAGAAGATCAAGAAGTCGCCTCTGACCATCTGCTTTCCCGAGTACACAGGTGGGTGTCACGGCGGCCTGTGCCGGCGGGAGCCGCGTCGCTCCAGGGGCTCAGGGAGCAGCTGCCGGGCCAGCGCCGCAGGGGTCTGGCCGGGGCGCAGGGGACACGCCAGGGCGGGACCGGGTCTGGCCCCGCCGAGGACACAGCCCTGAGTGTGCTGGGAAATGAACCCTTCGATCCACACGCGTTGTGACCAGTTGACTCGGGAGTGGCGTGGCAGGGGTCGGGAGGCTGCACAAGACCACAGGCTCCCCCTTCCCCTCTGACCCCGGGTCACCTCCAGAGGAGGCCTCCCGCCTCCCCCCACCCCATTCACGCGCAGCCTCGGGGTGCTGCTGGGCCACACAGCGCCCCGGCCTGCACGGGCAGACACGCGGCCTGTGAGTGGGCCCCGCCGTGCTCTGCTGCCCGCCGGCGCCCAGCCGGACCCTTCGCCGCCTGCCCCGTCCCTCCCGCTTTCTCCCCGTTTCCCACACCGCGGGTCTTTCCCCCAAAACAAACCGCTCCGCGCCTCTGCATATCTCCTCCCTGCCGGCCTCTCTTCCACCTGCTCTGGCTCCCAGGGGAACGTATCAGAGACCCTCACAGGGGAGGTCTCTCCACAGGGGTGGACGAGGCTGTCCGAAGGCTGAGGGAGGTGGCCGGACACGATGGCCCAGCCCGGGACGGCCACCAAGGGCTAGAGCCGTGCTAACCCGGAGCTGCCGCTGACCTCCCCCAGCCCCAGCAAAGGCCCTACAGGGACCCTCAGGCGGGCACAACCCTAAGGCTGTTCCTTGACCCCAGGGACTCAGCCCCACTGGAGCCTGATTTGGGATGTGGCCCCGGGAGAAATGGGTCTGAGGCGCTGGATGCCCCCAGAGAAAGTCAGTCTGAATTTGGGGAACATTCGAGTTCTCCGGCGGGGGTCCAACACCACATTGCTGAGTTCCACCACCACCACCACCAGGGATGACAAATGGTCACCAGTGCCCCATGGGGTACCAAGGCCTATGGGGACTCGAAACGGGCTGAAAGGGCCGGGGACAGGCGGGGGACAGGTGGTAGCTGGACGTGCAAGGCAAGCTCTAAGGGGACTGTCTGGCCGTTCAGGGCACAGACCCAGGAGACGCTGACAAGGCACCAGCTGGGTGTCCCCAGAGTCACTCCCTGGCACTTTTCACCTCAGTCGCGTGCCCTGTCTTGGCACTGCCCGGACAGGAAGCTGCTTGGTGGGCTCCACTCTTGTGCCGTGTCTGGTCTGCCAGCTGCCACTAACTCGATGGCCTCACTGCGGACCCTGCTCATTGCACTTCCGCTCCGGCTGCCCGGCCGTGGCGGGGTCAAGAAGGAGGTTCTGCACAGAGCTGGTCTCCGCCAGGACCCCCACTCCAGGGGTGTCCCCTCCCCGCCTCCCGACCCCTCACATTTGCTGGTCTGGCTGCAGAAGCCCTTCAGCTGCTCAAGCACCGGACTTCCCGTGTGGCTCACGGTCGGCGAGCTGGAGCATGGGGCGGGCAGGGCAGCGGAGACACTGTCCCTCACGCACTGCTTCTGCGCTGGCCAGGTCCTAGCGGCGCCGAGGGAAATGAGGCGTCTTCCTCCGATGTGCTCCTGCGCACCTCTGTGTTGGTCCATATTCTACGATCATCAAAAGCTGTGCACAGGGCAGAGCCACAAGGGTTCAGGGGAGCAGCTGATTGGAAAACTGCCCTTGCACCATCCACAGATACCCGCTCCAGGCCCCAGCCAGGGTCAAGGGGACTGCCAAGGACAGGGGCGTCAGGCTGGTATTACACGCACTGCTAGCCCCTTACACTTTCCCAACCAGGGGATACCAGTGCCCCCAAGTCCAGGCCACTCACCCGAGAGCTAAGATGGCATAGACACTCCCAGCCCTGCCAAGTGGCTTCTCGTTAGAGGGAGCCACCAGAAAGGAGGAGTACAGGTCCAGCTGGACGCCCAGCATGCCTGGGTCCCCACCCTGCCACGGGCTCTTCCACAGTTGTCACTGTCTTGGTTTATCAGAAGCAGCAGGACTGGTTTAGACCAGGGGTGACAGTTGTGAATGGCAGATACGGCCAGGCCTCAGTGTGCTCACCTAGAAAGCAAAAGGGGTCTTGAGTGGCCGCTGTCCTCCCAGGGCCCTGGGTAGATCCAGTGTGAAGACAGAGGAAAGGACCTTGAAAAGTCGGACGCCAGGCGAACGCTAAACCGTGCGTGGCTTTCGATGTGAAACACGACTAGGCCTTGGAGGAGTGCCCGATGGCATGTGGCCTCTGTTCTCGGCCTGTCTCATCCACTTCCTGGAAAATGCCACAGCCCACTTCCTGCCCGGTCCCCGCTCTGCTGCACCCCAACTCTCACCAGGGCACTCTCCCCCTGTTCTTCTGTGTCTTGTTACAGGCCCCAACACCTACGAAGATGCAGCTGCCTACATCCAAGCACAATTTGAAAGCAAAAACCGCTCACCCAACAAAGAAATTTATTGTCACATGACTTGTGCCACAGACACGAATAATATCCAGGTGGTATTCGACGCCGTCACCGACATCATCATTGCCAACAACCTCCGGGGCTGCGGCTTGTACTGACCTCTTGTCCTGTATAGCAACCTATTTGGTAATGATTCCAGCACTCACAGAAAAGCTTGTACACACACACACACACACACACACACACACACACACCACTAACAAATGCAAGTTGGTAAATAAATTTTAAAAAGGCATAACAAAACCTTATATATATATATATGTATACAAATATATATTAAAAATTCTTTTTAGTTTATACTATACAGAGCTTTGGACAGAACTGACCACCATCCCATAGGTCATCAAGGTTTTCCTGGGACCACACATGAGCACGCGCGCACACGCACACACACACACACACACACACACACATATCGCGATGGGAGTCCTGACTTAGGAGGCCATCCTTTTAAGAACAGCCACGTGATTTTACTCTGCGCTCCATCTCTGAGCAGGGGGAGGGCAAAGAAAGGCCTGGCCTACGTCCGGCCTCCTTCTCTGCTTCCATGCAGAGGCTGTGTGCGCTCAGTCCTGTCCAGCTCGTAAACGAATTCCAAAATCCCTTAAAAATAATGGCCGAAACCCACTGCCCTGTCTGTCTCCCCAATAACAACAGAAAAATTAAGGACGCTTCTCTGTGGGGTGGTGGTGGCTGTTAACGTCGAGATTTTAGAAGAATGGTTGCTCCGAACAATCCGCTGTCTCCGGAGTTTTTTTTATTCAGGTTAATGAGGCTGGGCCTGCTTTCTAAGAGCAGCTGAGGGGAGGGGACATGCAAAGCAGGGCTCAAGTTCCCCTGTGAAGTCTCAAAGAGCCCCCCCTTCCAGGAGGGCACACAGGGAGAAGGGGAGAGCTGGGGAGTGGGCCAGGGGAGGGCTGGATCTGCACACCTGACCTGGTCAGGGGCCGTGGATGAGGCCTCCCAGGGCATGGGCTGGGCTTCCCTTGGGTTTCTGATCCTTCCTGCCATGCTGCCCCATCTTGCCCTCCCCCTCACCCGATGAAAAATATGCTAAGGTCGGTTGGTTGGTTGGTTGGTTGGTTTTTAAAATCAAAGAAACTGGTCAGACTGGACCCCTTATCTCTCTCTCTACAGACTGCTTCACGGACTCTTTGCTGTTGACGTTGATCTCCTGGTAGCATGACCTTTTGGCCTTTGTAAGACACACAGCCTTTCTGTATCAAGCCCCTGTCTAACCTACGACCCCAGAGTGACTGACGGCTGTGTATTTCTGTAGAATGCTGTAGAACCCGGTTTTAGTTGAGTCTTTACATTTAGAATTTGAAAGGAAAAAAAAAAGAACATTTCTCATGTGCTTTGTAGCTTTAAAAAAAAAAAAAAAGGAAAACGGAAAACTCACCATTCCATCCATATTTCTTTCTCTTTTATTTGGAATAAAAAAACATATACATCTGTACCTGCGTCCTCCCCCCCATCACAGCAGGGCCCCCAGCCCCACCCCCCACAGAGGTGCCAGGCCTATCTGCACCCAGTTCCCAGATGTGCTCAAGCTGGCCGCACTTTCCAGAACTCCGAGGGGCGTTCCCGCACCCACAGTAACCACGCCCCGGCCACGCCCACCACACGCTCACTCCAGGTTTATATAGAAAAAGCACAGCTCTCACTAGCCCGTAGCTGCCGAAAAGAATACCGATTACGTCTATGAATAGAGCCCTATAGAAAAACAATTTTCCAGTCGACCCCCCCTTCTACAGAGTCCCTTTATATATATATATTTTTTAGTTTATTTTTATTTTTATTTTTGTCCTGATGAGCGCTACGTGCTACATACCAGATCCGCTTTCATAGTCTTCGGGAGTTGGGGTTGTGGTTTTCTCCTTTTGACGTTTTTGCTTCTCAGTCTCTCAGATGGATGCTCCCTGTGTGTGTGTGTGTGTGTGTGTGTGTGTGCGTGCCCTCCACCTTTTCCTTCGTTTCGGTGACCTGTGTTCGCTCTTTCTCATGTGGGGATGTTTGTGCTGCAGATAAAAAGAACAACAAAAAAAAAATTTTTTTAATACCACAAGATGGAAAAAAAAACCCACAAAAAAAATTAAAAAAAAAAAAGGAATGTAGTGTTTACATGAAAGCCAGTTTTCATGATCAAGTCCTATGTCATTTCTTCTTTGACTCTTACCAAACCCCAAACTTCTTCACGGTTTCACTTTTAAGACTTACTATTTGCTGAAGACCAGTCACAGCCATTTCAGATAAAGAGGAGGCAAAAAGACAAAACACATAAAAAAAAATTAAAAATACAGAAAAAAAAAACTTGAAAAAAAAAAGGAAAAAAGAAAAAAAAAAAAGCCCACGGGTCTTTCTAAGCCTTTCTATTCCCGATCGGTGAGGTTTCTGTGATATCTTCCACACTGCCAGTCTACTTCTCTGACTAATGGAAAATTCATGTGTAGCTCAATAAAGAGGATGTTTGTCTGTATTCCTGAGTGTTTCGCCCTGGGGCTGCATTCCGACAGGAAAGGGGAGGAGGGAGCTGACTGGGCTGCAGACGCAGGGGGGCTGGTGGGCAGGGCTGCAGGCGCCCTGGGCCTTCTCCGTGTCCCCCTCGCTGCTGTCATCTAGGGGAGCCAGCTGAGCACAGTCACCTGGGAGTGAGGAGGGCAGAGGAATGGGCTGCAGATGCCCTCTTCCCACCCACTCCCTGGTTTTATTCGTTTCTGAGACTAAAGTGGAATTGAGGACTGGAAAGGGAAAAAATGGGGGGAGCAGGTAACCCCAAATCTTATAACACCTTCTACTGTTTCTTCTGTTCCCAGTGGTTCCATCACAGTGGGAGAATGGGTGGTCCCAAGAATGAGGCCAAATCACCCTGGCCTCTGTGTACCGAAGGGATCACACCCCTTCGTTTGGACGTGTCTAAAAGCCTCTGCTAACTCACGTGGATGCCGGGAAGCCCCTGCAGGCCACGCACACAGGGGTCACTGAGGTCGGCACGGTTGGCAAACAGGATCCAATTCTCGCCACCTCCCACCCCACAATCCTGCCCTGCTGCAGGTCTCACTCCCTCTCCCCTAGGGGGCCAGGTTTTTGCTGTAATAACTAGCAAATCGGTTGAGACCAGGACCTGGAGGGAACACAGCCCAATAAAGTCCTGGCATCACGTCCTTGGACGGCTTATTAGCCAGGCAGTCAAGTGCTACATCATGGCGCCCAGGGAGATGGGAGGGCCTTGGAGGTCAGGTCGTTGGAATCCTCTCCACACCCCAACAAATGGGAGTTATCAGCCCTTGGCAATTCCTGTGGTCTTTCAAATCTAGTGGGACTGGGGTTACGGCTTGACACACTGCAGAGACCACAGAATAACAAGCAGCTAGTTCCTGCCTCATACAGAACTGACTGACCTGAGCTCTGCTGGGACCTCCTTAGCCAGGGCACACCTCTCTCCCGGTGCTTGTCCCACTAGCTCCCCTCGCCCCAACTGACCTGCAGAGGGAGGCCCACCATCACCCCTGCTGATGGGAAGGCTGCACTCCTGGCCACAACTTGACATAACATCCGGGAGGCGGTTCAGCTCGCACACGCAAGGCCGAGGGGCACCGTGGCTGCCAACGTGCAGCACACCTGAAGTTTGCTAGAAATGACCCATATTCTAGCAGAGCACTTTCCCAACTTTCAAATGAGTTTTTGCAGATAAAACTAACCTTTATCTTCCTTAAAAAGAAAGCCAGGAAGCGTTGTTTGGGGAAAGGACGCGGGGGCAACAAGTTCAATTAGAACGAGCAGTGTGGGGACAGAGCCCATGCGTCACGGTGTCTAAAAGCCCCACAAGCGACTCTGATGCAACACTTAGCGGAAAGCAGGGCGATGAGACGGGACGATGGGCCTTCCGGGCAGGCGGGCAGGCGGGCAGGCCACTGCATGGCGAGCTCGTTGGCGAGGCTCCTTTCGCCTGCTGTGGCGCTTCGGCAGCTCCCAGCCCTCCTCGTGGTGGGGAAAACCACACCCAGAGAGGAGCGCATCTGTCGGCCAGTGATAAAACAGCACGTTGTCTGCACAGCTCAAGTGGGAAATCAGGCCCAAGTGGCCACCTAGGATTTGTATCGACACACGTGAAACATCCACATGGACCCTCATTCTCAGTGGCCTATAAAAGCCTCAAAATTGGGGGAAAAAAAACCCAAGATGTCAACAACAGAATTGAGAAAATGGAGGGAGGAACCCCAACTTCTTCCAAGAGCCCAGAGGAGAAGTGCAACTCAACCACCACTGGACAGAGCACCAGCCACTCGTTGCCTGTTCACAAGCCTGACCCGGCAGCCCGGCCTCAGCTCGACCCCAGGGGCTGACCCTCAAGACAGGATAGTGAAAGAGGCCATGAGACAGGGACCCACCCAACGTGATGGGACACTGGCCACCCTCCTGTCCCAGATGCCCTCAAGGAGTGACAAAAGCCAAGAGACAGAAGGGCCCAGAATCCTTAACTCTCCCGGTACAACCTCTAACGGTGAATTCAGGACTTTTCTTCTTGGCCGTTTTAAAGTATGCAGGGCACATCTCCGCTTTGAGCACTGTCATGTTGCCATATCCTAGTGTCTCAAGACCTTCCTTCTAAAACCGACTTCAAATAATTTTCTCCTTTCACACAACTGAAACATAAGCACACACGGGGCAGTGTCATCTTTAACGTGTTCAACATGCAAAGTATAAGGATGGAAAAAACCCTCCAACCAAAGTGGTTTATACAAAATCAAAACAGGATCAAACAGTGGCGCTTCCGGAAAAAAATCCCTCAGCTTCCAGCCACACACGACACACAATAAGATTTTGCTTTTTATTATTACTGTTTTACAATAAAAACAAATAGCTATGCTCTCAGCAAAACGAAACACATTTAAAAAAAAATCACAGAAATTTACTAACAGCATTTCAAGGTAAGGCTTTTGAAAGATTTATTGAAATAAATTATCTTGGCCTAAACATTTACTCGTCACTCTTTTTTCAATTACTTTTCAACATTCTAAAAACTTTCAGTTATGTAAAATACATTTAACTTTGCCAATAATTTTAGATAATACTGGATTCTCCCCAAAAGGACTACCAAAAAACTATGCTTTCCAACATTTAAAAAAAAAAAATCCAATAGGACGTAAAACTGAACTATGTAACCTATGATTGCATGTTTCAAATCCTTAAAGTTAAATGTGTGAAGAATTTGAAAAGGGCCAGGACCTGGGTCAGCTCCAGGAGGGCAGGTGGGCTCAACATCTCACCTTTCTACGTTTAATTAAACCAACGGGAACAAAGTTATGAAAATGAAGGGCTCCATGGGAAGAAAGATACAAAAGTAACTTTTGTTTCTTCAGTGAAGCCCTCCAAAATTTCCTCTCCCATCCTGTAAGGCCCACATTTTCTCCAAGGACCAAACCCGTAGCCTTTGGCATCGCCTCATTTACTTGACCGAAGAATTCAAACCATGAAGCAAAGCTTGCTGCTCATCCCTGTCAGAGCTGACCTTCCCCATGTCCGGGGGGCTATGAAACGCAGAAAGGAGGACACACAGCATAAACTGGTGAGATGCAGGAGCACCGGCATTAACGGAAATAAAGCCAGCTTTGATTAGGGCTCAGAAAGGAAGTCCTGGATGTACTGGGACATCACGGGTCACCTGCTCGCATCTGTTCGCACTTTACAGGTCTGGGTGCTCCAGGTATCAAACCACGTGCTGTTTTCCCAAGCTGCCCTGTGGCCCGTGCGTCCAGCCTTCTTGCTAACAGCGGTTTGACAAGAGAAGCTTTCCAGTGGCCTGCAGCCAGGCTCCCACGTGCCTCTGCCTCTGCCCTCCCTGACCCCCACCCCCGCACGCTTCCGCCAGATTTGGAGCTAAAACACCAGCAATTCTTATGTAACTTATGTAGAAAGCAGCAACCGAAGCTGCTGGCTTCGGGGTCTCTGGCTGCCCACTTCCTCATGATCTTCCCCCAGCCCTAAGACCAGAAGTGTTCATGCCTAGAATTAAAATGTGCAGTGTTTCTAAAGGGAAAAGAAATGTCACATAGAAAGTATTACAAAAAAGGATTAAATTTGTCAGCTGTCCAAACACTATTAAGACCACATGCTTTATACAGCGGCAATGCAGTCAAGCCCACTTCTTCAAACAGCAGGCAGAACTGGGGACAGGCCTCTTCCGGTGGGCGCACTGCTCAGGAGGTGGCTGAGGATGGCCAGGAAGCGCTAGGAGGTCTGCTGCTTCTGAAGTCTCCGCTCCGCGGCCGCAGCCAGCATCCTTCGACGCAGGGTCACAGGGTCAGAGGTCACGCCTTCTGAGGGTAGGCAGCTCTCTGAGGCTGAGTCATCTTCAGAACTTCTGTTCAAGAAACGCCTTGAACAAAAAGAACAAAGGGTTTGCATGAGACATAAGGGAAGCTCTGGAACACACACGTACAGAAACATCAAAGTATCTGTTTATTTTTAATGCCTGGCTTTATGGCACCTTCATAAAGCTGTCACTCAGCACCATCCCAGGAAAGACACTCACCCCTCGGCCGTCGGGCCCCTCCCTCTCCCGTGGGCGCCTCCGCCCCAACACACACACACACACACACACACATCCCCACTCACGAGCCTTGCCTGCCCAACATGATACTGGCCCTGTCCCCAGGAGTTTAAATAAAAAGCACCAGCCCACCCTCAGAAACACTCCAGGCTCCAGCTGCAACCAACCAGTGACAAGTGTGGCACACGGGTGTGCGGGCTGCAAGGCGAAGTGGCCAAGAGGGAGGGCCTGGGAGCTGGACACCAGGGCAGTGCCCTCCTCTCTAGGCCTGTTTCGTCAGCGTTACGTCTGTCAAACAGGCAGAATTACAGCGCTCCCTCTTAGAGGGGTCAAGAGAGTTCGAATAATTAATATAAGGGGCTTAGGACGGTGGCATGAGTGTGCTGTCAAGCAGGCGTGGGTGAGGATGTCCACAGGAGACGGTGACAGCACCGGCCGCGGGAAGTTACCAGTTGGGCCTGGTTTAACCAGATCCTCTGGTTTTTCAAGAAGGGTATGAAATCTGAATTTTTAGGTGACCTGAAGTGGTTTTTCAACACGGGCATCTGTTTAAAAGACATGACAAGGGCCTTCTGGGGCGCCCGCCGGCCGGGGCGGAAGCACCTACTTGCGCGCTTGCTGCAGGAGGTCGTCCTTCCGCTGGACGAGCATGCGCTGCCTCTCGTCGGCAGACTTGGAGAAGCGGCTGCCCCGCGCCTCGAAGTCCTCCCCCTCGCTGGGCTCGGCCTCCACCTCGCTCAAGTCCAGCGCCTCCTCCAGCTGCGGACTGATGTCCAGAGGCATGTGCTCGGTCTGGACACCGAGGAAGCAAGGGGCCACGTGAGCACAGGCTGTCCTCCCAAGCACATTCCCCCCTGGCCAGAGCGACCCACCCAGTGCCGTCCCAGACCCAAAGGGAGGCCTGCTGCCAGGCGGGGACCGCGAGCACGCGTGCGATGGCGGAAGCGGGTCCTGGCGGGAAACCGGGCTGTGTGCCGCCAAGAACAGAACCTGACTCACTAGCCAGTCAGTGCCGGTAAGTGATCAGCACCATGAGAAACACAAGCGCCGCGAGACTGCGCTCTTGGAAAATAACACAGTTAACTGCCAGTTGCATTCTGGCAATGTTCTGTTTAACTCTACTACTTGCTCTAAAATTTAAGCAAGTCTTATCACAAATTTTATGCCCTCACCTGACTCTGAAAATGGGGTCAAGCAGATTCAAAGGCTAAATTCTAAGGATCTTTGTGTAATAGGACATTAAAATGGGATTCTTCCGGTTTGGGCTGCAGCCCCAAGGCCAAGGCGAGGCTCAGGGCCCCCATGCCCAGGCAGGTGCCGCACCGCCGATGCTGGCACCACCACACACAGATCCGGGCCGGCCGACCTCAGCACAGCCGCCCACCTCTACGCAACGACAAAGCTGACGCAGAAAAGGCTAAGAGAAAGTTCCTTATGTGTGGCACTTTTCCATCACCATCCGGGCCACCCCCCACCACCTCTCCATGACTTCAGCAAAGTAAGTAAGGGGACTTCAAGAGAAGGGTGCGTGAGCCCTTTCTCCTCCGGTCCTGAAGACAGTCCCCGTGGGGTGGACAGCAGGCCACGCCACGGGCACAGCGTGGTGTGTCGACCGTAACTACTGAGGCTGGTATGGCACGCGGCCCTCTTCTACACTGTCCTACGTGCAACCGACGTTGGAGGCAGGACTGAAGACCCCGACGGGTACCACTCTCCCCGAGCCCACAAACCCCCTCACGTGCAGACCTTACCTGAACAGAAGCTTCTCCGTCTTCCTGCTCACTGTTTGGCCTCTCCACAGGGCTGTTCAGTGAAGGCCTAACGCTATCGGATCGCTGAAAGAGAAGCAGTACCGGTGAGTGGGAGCCGAACCAAACCTAAAGACAGGGACAGGGAACTCCCAGCGGGCAGAGGGAGCTGGTCCCCACTGCAGCCTGAGCTTCCAGAGCACACAGCCCCAAAGGGCGATGCTTCTAAGACTGAAGACTAGACAAAGCCGCCCGAGGCGTAAGTCTGAGAGTCTCCACTGGCTCCACACTTAGCTTCTCTTTCAGTAATAGTATGTGCACAACAATGAGAAAATGACAACAGCAGGTAACACCGATGCTGTGTGGAAAACCTCTGACATGATCATCTCACGTGTCTTCTCTACATCCTGTGTAGAAGAAGGTGCTGCTCTTCTTCAATTTTTAGCCTGAGACCTTGGCCAAAGCTGCAGGCACTTTGGGCCTTGCCCTTATCCCTGTAGGTCTTGGTCCACAGTGCTAGCTGGCCAGTGTCCGCATTTCATTGCCTGAGGACTCGCTCTGGCTGCACAGGGTAACTCTGCCCCCCTAGAAGCAGTCCTCTACCAGCGATTTATGGGAACTATTAATAAACACCCCGCTTAGGGACAATGCATTCTACGCCAGATCTCGGAGGCCCCCAGTGGGACCCAGCTCTAGTCACCCCAACTGTAACCTGCTGGACAACAAAACCTTTACTGGCCACCTTCCCTTCTCCACCTCACAGCCCCATGGCTGCCAGTGTTTCCTGGACGCTTCCCAAATTAACCACTGCCATGTGAATCCTTGTCTCCGGGTCTGTTGCTGGGGAAATCCAGAGCCAACAGCAAGGTCAAACAGGTCAGGGCTGGCAAGCCATGGCTAATATCCCAGCCCACCTGACTCCAAAGTCCAGACTATTCCCTCTCCAAAGATCCTCAAGTTTTAGGGTTTTAATAGATTTCTGTATGTTTTTATATCAGAAGCTAAGTAACTTCTTGGTAGGTGATTCCCTGGTCCTGCCAGGAAGTTTGTCTTTAAAATGTTAATACATCTAGTATCCATCACAGAGGATATATACGATGGGCAGGAAAACCTGATCTTTTTAAAAAAGTCAAAAGTGCAAGCCTCACATAGCTATTATACCCAATGGAGAACCACGTCACCGTGTAGCGCCAACTAGGAACATGGGACACTATCTCCTGGAGCTGGCGGTTGGCAAACTACAGCCCAGGAGCCAAAGTCTCCCTCCATCCCCTTTTATGACTCATTCTTCACTGGAACACGGGTGTGTTCATTTACATATTGTCCACAGCTGCTTTTGTGCTGACAGCAGAGGTTAAGATGTTAAAACAGAGCCTATTTGGCTGGGAAAGCTAAAGCATTTCTATCAGTCCCTTATAGAAAAAGGATGCCAATCCTCGTCCAAAAGGAACCGATGCTATGACCTCCCAGACTGGCAGGGCGGCTGGTTTGCAGTGTGTGTCGGGATAAAAAATGACCCAAATACATCTGTTCTTGTCTTAATCCAAGACTCTTTGGTGGGTCTGTTCTCAGTCATAATTTGGAAAGCTGGGGAAATTACAAAAACCCTTCACCGAATCATAAATAATATTCAGTTGTTAAAGTAACTAAAAAAGTCTAAAAGGCTAATTTTTGTCAAGGCGCGATCCATTTGCCATGCTTAAAGCCGCAGTTCACCTGTGTGGGAAAAGGTACTTGAATCCGTCCTTCTAAAATGTTGTCCGTTGTTATTTCGACCGAGCGTGTCAGCTGGAGGTCCTGCAGCACGAGGTGGTAAGGAACCTGGGGAAACATTTCTTGTATCTGATGAGCCTACAGAAACACAAATACGAAGGCCTCAGAAACGTTCACTCTCAACAGTTCCTCAATGAGGTAATGGTGTACGGCAGGCTCCGGGCACTGAACTTGGCATTCTGCCTTGAGAACAAGGGTGAGGGGCCACCTGTTTGCAGATCGCTAGCAAACTACACTCCCTTTAATATTTTTCCAGGATGCCTAATAGATAACGTGAGACAACATCAATTTCAAATAATAATATTTCAAGTAATAAAAAAAACACAGAAACCCAGCTGGATCCCAAAACAGGCTCAACTAGAATATTCTAGTTTTTTAAAAGGACATATTTTAAAGCTTAGTATGACTCAGGTAAAAACATGTTCTCTTTAAAGATATAATTTCGAAAACAAACAAACTTCTGATACACATCACATGGATGAAGTTCAAATAAATTATGTTACATGAACGAAGCCCCACTCAAAAGGCTATGCGTGAATAGTTCCATTTATGTGACGTTCTGGAACAGGCAAAATTACAGGAACAGAAAACCAGCAAGTGGCTGCCAGAGGCTGAGGCATGGGGAGAGTCATCATGAAGGGCACAACGGAATGCGAGGGGAGGGGAGATGGAACTGTTCTATATCTTGGTTCTGGTGGGGGTCAGACAACTACGTGAATCTGACGGAACTCAGAGCTGGATACTAAAAAGGGTGAATATATGTAAATTATACCTCGATCTGAAAAAGACTATAAAGAATGTGAACTCCCAGCACTGCTCTGGGCTGTCGCTCCACACTGGACGTCGGCGATGCGACAGAGCCCCCGAGGGGCAGGGGCGGGCGCCGGGGCGGGTGCCGGGGCGGGGTGCCAGGGGTGGGCGCAGGTCTGGGCACGCGACCTCCGCGCTTTCATCAGAGAAGCTCCGGGTGGTTTCACACACGTCTATTTATTTTACAGAGCTTACGTTCAAGGTTTTATTTGTGGATAAGTCCCAATGATCAAAAGAAAGAAAAAAAAAAGGAGGAAAAACCGAATTGCTTCAGGGGCACAATAAAGTCTACTGTTGGGGTAGTGGCTCCTAAGGAAACATGTCGCTGTCACTGGACAGCGAGGAGGAATGAGCCTCACTGTCAGGGCCCCGAGGGAAGACCAGGCTGGAACACGCACGAAGCTCCGCTCAGTCACCGTTGGGGTCGGGGAGGCCGGACGGGTGGCACGCAGCAGAAGGACCTGGGGTCCCCGGGGTCCCCTTATTTTTTATATCAATGTGAGCTGTTTTTTCCCAGGTCCATGAGAAGCTCGACAATCAGTTTCTATTCTTAAATAGCTTCCCCTCATTTCCCAAATGAAAAAACGCCCAAGATTTATTTCATTAGACCAAAGCTTTTCTTCCAGAAAATCCAGTAAGTTAAATATTGGATATTTATTTAAAAAAGGTATGGTTCCAAAGAATTAGCTGTGCTAAAAACAGGCTATTCCAATCCATCACAGAACTGGAAGAACAACATCAAGGCCTGCCTGAGAATTCTAAACACACCAATTCCAAGACCATAATTCTTATTCCTATGAGGGTCATGTGCCCATGAATTCTGATTTTCTTAAGGAGGCAGGTGAGGAGAGTCACCTGCAGAGCCTCAACAGCTGCCTGACCCCAAGGTGCCCATGCAGAACCTGACATGAGCCAGTCAGTCGCCACACTGGGCTACAGGCCATCTATGCCACCATGACGTCACTCACTCTGCAGATGATCTGACTGAGGCTTCACTGAGAAAGTGGGAACCAGCAGGCAGGTGGGCCTTTTTTTCTTTATTGTGGTCAAAAGCATAAAATTTACCATCTTCACCATTTTTAATGTACAATAGTGTTAACTATTACACGTTACTGTTCAACAGATCTCAAATTTTTTTCATTTTGCAAAACTCAAACTCTATACCCATTAAACACTCACTCCCCATTCACCCCTACCCCTGCAGCCACCAGTTTACTTTCTGTTTGTAAGAGTCTGACTAATCTCTGTACCTCACGGAAGTGGAATCATGCAGTATATTTTTGTAACTCGCTTATTTCATCTAGCGTTAACGTCCTGGGATCCCCTTATTGTAGCATATGACAATACTTCCTCTTTTTTTAATGGCTGAATATTCCATTGTATGTATATGCCACATTTTTAAGCATTTTATTTTATTATTAGTTTCAAGTACACAATATATTGGCTAGACATTTATATAATTTATGAAATGATCCCCCTAGTTGCTTTCTCTCCACCTAGCCTACTGCTGACTTCATTCCCTACGCTGTTCTCCCCACCCCCATGATCAGCTATCAACTACTAGTTTGTACTTCTTTAACCCTTCACCCCCTTATCCCAGCCCCTCAACCCCCTCCCCATTGGCCGTCACCAGATTGTCATCTGTATTTGTGGGTCTGTTTTCTATTAGTTTGTTCTTTTTGTTTCCTAGACTCTGCATATAAATTAAATCATATGGTATTTATCTTTCTGCCTGACTTATTTCACTCAGCCTAATAACCTCTAGGTCCATCCATGCCGTTGCAAATGATAGGATTTCATTTTTTATGGTTGAGTAATATCCCAGTGCATGTATGAACCATAACTGCTTTATCCAATCGTCTGTTGATGGACATCTAGGCTGCTTCCACCTCTTGGTTATAATGAGCCATGCCTTCTTTTTAAACCAAATCTCAAAAACATGCCTGTAGCTACCTCCATCCCACCTCCTAACACAGGACACCTCTCCGCTGCCCTGGCTCCCACCCCGCCCTCCACCTCAGTCTGCTCTTTCGATGAATCCTCCTGTTTGTTCTGGGCCACTGATCTCCCCACACTAGTGATCACTCCTATTCACGCACCAAGCATGCTTTAGAATGTGCTTTAGAAAGGCTTGTGGGTGCTCAGAAGAGAAGGCGGGGTCTCGAAAAAGTTCCCAGAAGCATTATCCACAACAGCTAAACGTGAAAGCAACCCAAGCGTCCATCAGCTCCCACCCGCTCTTCAATCCACCACGATCTTCTGTGCGACTCCTCAGGCCACAGAAACTGCTGCTTCTCCTCCAGCTCATCAGCCACCTTCCTCTGCCAAGTCCAGCACGCGTTTCTCCGACCTCAGCTACCTTCTCCTGGTTCTTTCCTTTTCAATCACCATTATGGCTCCTCCCTGTCCGCCGGACCTCGGCCTTAGCCCTCTTCTCTGTGAGAGCTACATTCTTGTCCTAGAAAATCCAGTCCCCTGCTTTGCATATCACCCGATGACTTAAAACTCCCCAACGTGCAGCTCCAGACTGACCTCCTTACCGAGGTCCAGAACCGCCTGCATGACGCCTCTACAGATGTCTCCCAGCCACCCCAGCTTCCCAGCCAAACAAGGAGCCGAGTCCCCGTCTCCAGTCCTGTTTCTCCCCCGGCTTGCCTCTCTCAGTACCCGGCACACGCACCCACTCAGCGGCTTAACCAAAGACCAACACATCAGCTCTTGCTCCCCCACTTCGCTCACCCCCCGCTGCCCCACATCTGAATCAGAACCCCAGCAAGTCCTGTCAGTCCATCTCCCAAGACACCTGAAGCCTGCCACAGCTTTCCATCTTTACACACACGCCCTGCTCCAAGCCACCATTTTCTTTTGCCTGAACTACTGTGACAGCCTCCTAACTGGTCTCACTGCCTCCATTTTTGCCCCTCGACAATTTGTTCTCCTCTCAAAAGCAAACTCATTCTCGTCAGTCCCCAGGGCAGGGGACCCCTGATTGGCCTTCTAACACTTTCATGATTAAATCTAAACTGTACTATGGCCTACATATCCCCGCATGACCTGGCTCTACAAACTCAATTCGTGTCACAATCTTGGTCCCCGACTTGCTGGGCTCCAGCCACCGTGACCTGTTTCTAGAATTTTCTCACCTCATGGCCTTTGTACCCGTTTCCACTGCTTCCTTCCCCCAATGTGCCTCCTTCTCTTCCTTTGTGTCTCAGTTTAAGTATCTCCTCGGAGAGAACTTCCCTGAATATCTCCGCTAAGACAGCCTTTGCTCACCCCCACATCACCCACCTCACTGCCTTGAGAGCACTCATCACCATCAGCAGTGACCTCATCTGTTTGTGTTTATAATCAGTCTCCCCAACTAGAATTTACAAGTCTTGAGAATAGGGCACATGTCTACCTTGTTTACATGGCAGGTGCAGTGCGATTTGTTTACACTGCATAGTAGCTGTCATGGCAACAGACCTCCAGTACAACTTTGCTGAATAAATGCTTTAAGGTTAATGGACAAATGAACAAATGACCAATGGCCTTTGGCAGTCCTGGACAGGATCACCCAGGTCAGCCAAAGGCCCCATTCAAGCAGGACTGTTTATTATCACATTGAACACTAAATTTCAACAATGGTTAAACATGTTTCTCCAACGCTATAAAATAAAAATGCACACCATATGACAAAGCTTAAAAAAACACTTCAAAGAATCTTGAAGTAATTTAGTAATATCCTTAAACCAATAGCATGCCTCAATATCTCAAAATATGGGTATTTATTTATTTGGGGACAGGAGGGGCCAGGGGTCAAAAAAACACAATTGGTAGCCTAACACAAGTTTGATAAAAAGGCACATCATTCACTCCAGTCAACAATTCCCCCCATATATTTGGCTAAAATCAAGGAGAGTCAAGATTGGCCTAGGTCACAACCAAGTGAACCCAGCAGTGCTCAGAAAAGGTTAGATTATCTGCCACACCAGTAAAACGAAAGCTGGTTTTCAAATCAGTTTCAAATTTAAAACACGGGACTTTAAATGATCCCAGTGAATAAATAAAATCCCCCCAAGAACCCTGCCATTCTGCCAAAGTGGAGTAGGACCAACAGGGTCATACACACCGCACACACCCCCCCGTTTCGCCTTCCCCGCTGGCTACTGACCCTCCTGAAGTAGTTAGCGAGCCTTACCATTGCATTAAGCTGGGAGTTGCTTGCCTGCGTGATGCCCAGAATGTTGGTGGTGTGCATCACTTCAACTGAAAAACTCGGCAGCCAACTTGCAATCCGGGACCCTAAGACAAACAAGAAGCCAGCACGAGTTTTAGACACCTCTTTCCCCATATCCTCTACAGTAGAGCTGGCCACTCAACGATACCAGCTGGTATTCACTGAGGGTTTACTTTATGCCAGGCCTTTTGGACCAAGGGTTTCACATGGATTAGCTCACTTAATCCACATTAAAAACATATATGGTTCCATCTAGTATTAATTCTCATTTTACTTCTCTCAGAGATTTGACTCCAGCCCCCTTGGTCTTTGGTCCCCAAGGCACTCAGAAGTTCAGTAACAGGCCCAAGATCACACAATTTCAGTATGATGCCAGGATACGAAGCCAGATAGTGAGGTTCCAGAATATGACCACTCGGCTTTCCTGCTTTCCAGGGGCCCTAGACACACACAGCTTCAGTCCACTCTCTCGGCCCAGGATATAAGGAAGCTTCTCATGGCTCTAAAGCTGCTACAACAGATGAGTTTTTGCTCCACTTTCACACTACACTTAAATACTACACATTTAGAGAGATTATTTTCATGAAGTATTTTCTCCTTAATATGACTTAAAGGCCTTGGTTGTTTGATTCAAAATTTGTTTCAAAGAGTTCTATGGCACAGGTTTGTGGACTACTAGCGGCAAGACCTCTGCTGCTTCTGCTGTTTTTCTAAGCGATAGGGATCCTAAGATATATGCCACCCAAGTACTGGCTGTGAAACAACTCAGTATCAAGCCACACATTTCGAGGTAATTTTTTTTTCCTTCACAAAAAAGTACTGAGGCATAAAATGTAAAAACAGGTTAAATGGCTGTCTTAAAAGTCTTGCCCCATGAAATGTGCTTGTTAAAAAATGATACATAGGGAGAAATAAAGTTGATTTTTCTCTTTTGACTAAGTTTTTAGTAATAACTCATAAAATAATAGATTGTAGAGACAGGACCCATGTCCGAGATCTGCTCGTATATTTCAGAAGTCTTATCCGGTAGAGTCTTAATCGCCACCAAAGCAGCCCCAGCCCAGCCGGCCAAGCAGCCTTCAGCGTATCTTCTGGGAGACCTGGCTCTGCTCCTGTTGGTCCTTTCTATCGGGACTTTCACCAGTGTGCCACCATTCCCACCACGTTCCACCCCTGGAAACTCAAACTGGAGATGTGAACAGCACTCTTCCTAACAGAATGCCAAGGTAAGAAATATGAGCTCACAGAATTTAGTCGTACTGGTACTGATGAGATTCAACAATAGCTCAAATGTATATGAATTAAGGATGATCAATCAGCCCCTGATATGGTGCCCGTGGCCTTAGAATTTTTAAATGTGGTTTTTATTCCAACTCCTCTCGCCAATGTTGGGAGGCAGGATATTCATATTTATGGGCATAAAAGCAGGGTTCCAACTCTGATTCTGCTTCTGACACTCGCTGGAAAGGCTATGCAATGACCCTTCATTATATATGCTTAAGTACTACACCAATGCAATAAATTATTACCAACAGTCAACTATTAAACTGATTAAGTGTACACTTTTCAAGCACGGTTGATTCCATTTTACCACTTCCTTCTCCCTGCTCCTGGCCTCCATCCATTTTCACATGGAATCTAGCAAAATGCCTGGTACAGAATAACCTCTCAGTGCTATCGATACCCACTCAACACTTTCAACTAAAACTGAAAAATTATATTAAACTGGCCTGTACAGGGCTATTTATAATTAAAACAGCATGCCCTTAGAAAACCCCTTGGTATAGGTTTAGAGGCTGAAACCTACTAACCATCGAAGTGGAAGAAGTGATTGTGCTGGTTTAAACGCGGTCTGCCTTCAGCTGCTGCCACAGGAACCAAATTCTCATCCAGGTTCTCTCCTTGATGGTCTTCCCTGACGCGACTGTTGTCAGCGATATTAAGAGACATTCTGCATGTCGGACAGGAGGTGTCTTGTTCCAGCCAGGAACGAAGACAGGAGCTACCAAAAAAAAATTAACCGTACCATATTTTGTGAGAATCCACCAGAAGTACTCTGAATGTATCAAATGTGTTGTAATTTCACTTTCTATTTACCACTAGTGAGATTTAAATATTGGGAGACATTTGTTGACGTTACTTCTTTGCCCCACTTCACTCTAATATAATTTCTAGCATGTTCTGAGCATTAATATAATTTCTAGTATGTTCTGAGCATTAATTCATTAACATATGCAGTCATCTACCATGCTCCTGGTCATGACCCTTCCTCAATATGACTTTATCATGGGGCTCACCATCTTCCTTTCCAACTCTGACTACCTGAAAATCCACATGGCTGAATCATCCCAAAATGCTGGCCTGTCATGCCTTTGAATCTTCTACTCCAATGTTCTGTCCTCTCACTCTATTTTGGCTGCCAAATAACACTCTCATAGCGCTGGCCTTCTCTTCAAAATTCTGACGAGCCCCACGCCCAGTCTGAGGCAATGCTCCCCTCCTCTGCTAGGATTAGTCTTGAGCCCGGGTACAAAAAGCATCCACATGCCCCAGGCAGAACACCAGTCTCACGTGGCCCTGCCCGAAGCTCCTACTTGTGAAAAAGATGTCCACAGGGCAGTTTCCTTGCAGCCTGCATGGAGTCCCAGCAGATGGCACAGTCATCGTTATTGACAGCCAGCTCCTCTGGAGTTGCAACTGCAAACCTGTTAAACACAAAACGCACCCAGAAGGAATCAGTTCCACAAACATACACTGAGCACCACTTTATAGACTTCGCCTTTTTAACAGCAGTTACAGAAGTATTCAGTACAAAGGAACTCAGTAAAAACTTTCTAACCTTTAAAACATTACATCTGCTTTCTTTTTGCAGCCCATCAAAGAACAAGTAAGGAACTTAAACACAAAAACTAACTTTGTCTTAACAACGGCTCCCTGTTAGTGACAACTTGAGGGAACATTTCTGGGCAAATCAGAGGAGTTGAGACCCCCAGAGAACCAAACAGTCCCCTTGGACACAAAAATGACATCCATTAATCTCATGCTTTTAGGCTTGATTTAGCCTTGGGTGGGCAAGTAAGTGCCTCTTTCAATGAGGTTCACTGTGAGTGTGAGCGTGAGAGTGTGTGTGTGTGTGTGTGTGTGTGTGTGTATAAACATGCATGTATAAGGAATAAGTGGGACTCACTTTCATAAAATAAATAGGGCATATGCCCGAGGAAGCTTCCATTTAATAATAATGATAATTAAAATAATGGCATGATGAGAAACACCTAACATTTACTGAGCACACACTACGCAGCCAGTACTAGGACGTGTGCAGCACACTACATGCTTCCCTCTGCCGAATCCTCCCGACGGGCCCAGGAAGGAGGTTCTACTGCCCTCCTGAGAGACGGTGCAACCAGGCGGTGAGGAGTTATGTGAATTACCCGAACACACAGCAACCAAGAGGGAGTTCGCGCCCAGGCAAACTGGCTCCAGAACCTACACTCTTCATCATTCTGCTACCGCTTTACAAAAACTAGTCCCTATACAGTCCAGACCCAACAGTATTAAACATCTAAACTGAGTACACTTGGGCAACGACGACCTGTGCTTGCTCACCTCGCTTCCATATTCCCAACGACACGCAAATAGTTCTTGTGCCGGCGGATTCGACGCTGGACCTCATGAAACAGGTAGCGCAGCTGCATGAAGATGACCAAGCTGGCCATGGACAACCAGATGTTGCCAAATAACTTAACAAGAGGGAAAGAGAATAAAATAAAAATGAACTCGCTGGTGCTGACGGTGAGGTGGGAGGGAACAGCAGCTCTTAATTGCCGGTGAAGGGGAACGGGCATAATCTTCCAGAAGCAAATGCATATTTATCTCACTACCCTAAACAACGTCCCTGCTCCCTGGCCTCGTCACGCCCTCACCAGCCACCTTTCCCCAGGAACTAATTGTAAATTTAAAAGCTTCATGCAAAAAGATGTCCACCCACACAATTATATATTTAAAAACAGAAAATGAACAAAATGCCCAGTAGGGAAATAGGTTGTAAACTCAGGTACACAATACTGTATAGTCGTTAATTATATTTATTATAAAATATAATTACATATTAATATATTTTATGTATAACATTTTTGAAGATTAATTACACGGGAAAGACTACTTAAGGGAAAAAAAGCAGGCTAAAAATACCTTAAGAAAACTGATATGTGATAAAAAATTATGTACAGATGTAATTTTGCAAACAACTGAATACAATCTAAATACCCCATTATGAGGGTTGGCTAATTACATCACCATACATCTGTATAATAGAATTTTTATCTTGAGCACATTAAAATAGTTTAGAAGAATTATTACTAGCGTAAGAAAATTTCATAATTAGCTAAAAAAAATCTAAACTATATGTCCAAAATATGATCTCCATTTATGAATGTATGTATTTGAAAATACAAAGAAGCAGTAAACACAATAAAATGTTAATAGTGATCTCTAGGATCTCTAGGGAGGGCTTTTTCCCTAATTTTTTAACAATAGCTATACATAGTTTTTTAAAGTATGTTTTCAAAGTTACTTTCAAAAAGTAAACTTAGAAATGTATTGTGTCTAACCCAGTAACTTTTAAAAGCTACTTCAAGAGGCTTACAATTTAAATAAACTGCCCATCGAATATGTTCTCAACATTATTAGATCACTGGAGTGCTAACCATTGAGGAGCTGTTCAATGTTATAATTTCGTGCACACCGAAATAATATGCAGACACTGAAGTAGGAGGAATTAAATATGAAGACTTTGTTTTTAATCATAAAGATAGAAAATTTATGAATCCATGAAGCAGCCAACACTGCAAGAATCCCCATTACCACCTACAAAGTAAGTGCCAAATATTAGAAGTCACAGAAGCTATGGGGAGAGGAGTCCCCTCAATTTCACACTGAAAGAATTATCTATTCCCTTGGTCGGCAGAGTTAACTAAGTCACCTAGGAGATTCAGCAAACTCCTCCTGAGCTGGGCACCAACCAAAGTGGTTCCAGGACACTGCTCTATGTCCAGTGGCAAAAGGGGGAGGGGCGCAGCGGCATTCATTTTTTCATGGTCTTAGAGTGGTTCATCCATAGATGTTTCATTTGTTAATGTACTGCCCAGGGTTCCTGATTCTGAAAAACTTCACTCCTTCTGTGGAAACTTACCAACATGTGAATATGATGCATAAGGTCCAGGGATAAGAGAGTGAGCTCCATGACAAAGTCTGTGTAATAGACGTATGTTCCCTTTCCTTCCCATGTCCCTTCGTGGTTGAGGTCCCAAAGATGGATTACATATCTGTAGTGAATAGAGAAAAATCATCTTAATAATTTAATGCTACAAGTGAATTTGGTTTAAACCTGATATAGGATAGTCACATTTTTATATATTTTATACATGTTACATCTTAAAATCAACTGTATGAGTACACTTCAATCACCTCCCTCCAAATGTCTACTCACCGTAAAATCACGTGAGCAGTCCTCACTGTCACAAGAAGAGACTGTAAAAAAAAAGATTTTTTTCTTTTTAATAAAGTTTAGGATTCCTCAGGCCAAAGTTACTTTTACAGAATGATAAAAGACAAATATTTTTCAGTTCTATTAAAAAGCAGGTTGTTCAAGGGGTGCGGGGGATGGAGAAATTAGATGAAGGTGGCCCAAAGGTGCAAACTTCCAGCTGTAAGATATTAAGTCCTAGGAATGTCATGTACAGCATGGTGACTAGAGTTGACACTGCTAGATGGTATATATGAACGCTGCTAAGAGAGTGGACCCTAAAGTTCTCATCACAAGGAAAAAACATTTTTCTTTTTTTCGTAACGATAAATGATGGATGCTAATGAAACCTATCTTGGTCATCACTTCGCAGCATATGTCTATTAAGTCATTATGCTGCTGCTCACCTGAAACTTATACAGTGCCGTATGTCAATTATATCTCAATAAAACCAAGAGAAAGAAGGCAAGCCGTTCAAGTTAACCAACCATTTTATTTCATCTGCTTCAACTGTCCATGGAATATTTTTATGATCTAGAAACTCAACTTTTATTAAGTCCTTTTCTATTAATAGGTGACCATTATACCTGTCCATCTCCTAGAGGGGCCATCTACAATCTGGAGGGTCATTCTAGTAGTGTGACGATCACGTCTATTTTATCCAGCACTCAGTCACCATAACTGATTACCAGAGAGTTTTCTGTAATACTTGGTGACCCTATACACAAAGTATAGTTTAGATACCATTATCCTAGATATGAGTCCTGCTCTCTATACAATGCTGTATGTACTCTCTTTGCCCACACAGAAGAATAGAGATTGAAGAAACTCAAAAACAAACTAAGGCCCTCGTGGTATTTTACATTATGGAAATTGACATATTTTAAAATTTTTGTTTTATTTGTTTCAAGTATACAGTACACTGGTTAGATTTTTATGTAGTTTATAAATGATCCCCCTGAGTGCTCTTTCTCTCTGGCCCTCCACCTAGCCATGACATTAATGCTGACTACATTCCCTATGCAGTACTCCCTACCACTCCCCCCTCCCCGTGACCTTCTATCGACTACTAATTTGTACATCTTTAACCCTTCACCCACCCCTTTCTCCCAGCTCCCCAATCTCCTCCCCTCTGGCTGTCACCAAATTGTCCTCTATATTTGTGAGACTGTTTTTGATTAGTTTGTTCTTTTTGTTCACATATAAGTGAAATCATATGGTATTTATCGTTCTCTGTCTGACTTTACTCGGCATAATAACCTCTAGGTCCATCCATGTCATTGCGAATGGTAGGATTTCATTTTTTTAAACAGCTGAGTAGTATTCCATTGTATACATGAACCGCAACTTCTTTATCCAGTCATCTGTTGATGGGCATTTAGGGCGCTTCCATATCTTTGCTACTGTAAATTGTGCTGCCATGAACACAGGGATGCATAGATCTTTACGAATTGTTTTGGTTTTCTTTGGATAAAAACCCAGAAGTACAACTGCTGGGTCAAAAGGCAGATCCATTTTTAATTTTTTGAGGAAGGAATCTCCATATTGTTCTGTATAGTGGCTGTACCAATTTGCAATCCCACTAATAGTGTATGAGAGCTCCCTTTTTGTAGAAAGTGATGTTAAGAACATTTTCCTCTTAGTCTCCTAGAACTGTTAAAATTATTTATATTTGAGATTAGGAAACTCCCAGTTATAAATTGAAAATATTTTATCAGACATAGAAAAGAAACACTATGAATATAAAAATGTAATTTAGCTCAAAATATCAAATCTATAACTTGATAATCAAAAATAAATAATCAAGAATAAATAGCAATGAACTAAAATAAAGACATGTCCTACAGTATGACTCGATAGGTATACCTTGTTCAAAGGTTGGCCTAATATCAATTAAAAGTTAGAGAAGCAAAAAAGGAAAACAGTATCATTCAAATGGCAATTTATAATAAAATATATCTAAAACAAGTAATTAACAGAAGTCAGTTTGAACGAAGTTTTAAATGGCTTTTTTCCAAGAGGATACATAGTTGTATACTTTTCACATACAGAAAGTATTCAACTAAGACTGCAAATGTTATTATTAAGTACTTAAATATTCTTTTTCTAATTTTACTTACACTATTATACTCTGAAATAAACGCTATTAAGCAAAATAAATTTTAACCCTATTATAACAAATTGTTAATAGTTCAAATTTAGTGTTTCTATTAGCTAATTAGCTTCGATACAGCTATTACTTCATTTTTTTATTAATAATAGCAATTATGGGCAAGATTAAATTATTTTGTCTTTGGCCTGAGGCAAAAAAAGCAAACATAGTCACTGAATATAAGTACATAAAGAAAATTTGACTTCTAATGAATAAAACCTGGTATTTTCAGAAAGGTTTATAAGTAAATTTTAAAATATACATGAGTATCATTCTTTCAAAAAAACATGGTTTGTGTATTATTCTAGAAAATCTTAATTCATGTCGTATCTAAAAAACCAATTACAGAGTACTTCTTATTAATCATCACCAATAATATCTTAAGGGGAATATACTTCCTACTTGGGAGTCACTGAACTTGGCTTGTGCCACTTGCCACTTTGGAATCGTAAGTCCCTTCACCCTCTAAGCCTGCTTCCCCATTCAAGAACAGGAATAGTAAAATGAGTCCATATATGTAACAATGAGTCAATACAGGTAAGGTATTCTGAACAATTTCTAGCATACAGTAAGCACTATTTATTTAAATGATGGCAAAAGAATCACTTTTACTTAGGTTGTGGCAAGGATTACATGAAATAACACACATAAAAGCATTCAGTACCAGTGCCCAACACAAAACAAGGACTTAACAAATGCTTGTTTAAAAAAAAAAAAAAAAAAAGACCAAATATCCATCAGTCATTTCATGGCTGGAAATCTATCAATAATCCTCTAGCTTCCTTGAAAATACTCAGGAATATCATCAGAGCAAAAGCTTGTGTTTGCATCTTACCTCCGCAGCCATGAAAGCCAGCGTGTGCATCCCATGGGTGTAGCCTGTGACACAACAGACAACTGCTAATCCACAGCAGGAAAGCAGCATAGCAATCAACAGAGACAGAACTCGACCGTGGCTACTCATCGGTGTGGTGGGAGAAAAAGAGAGCTGAAACACACAAAACAGGAGAGGGACGTTCACTCTTCTTCAGAAGATGGCAGTGTTCAACTACACTGAGAAGCCCGAGGTTAATCTCGATGGCTTTGCGGGGGGAGCTGTGCTTAGCTGCATGGCCAAATGCAAAGCACAGAAAAGCATCCCATTACCAGATGGCCCAAATTCCGCAACCAACTTAAATATGAGTATGATCTGATACACAGAGATCTCTATCATTTAATTTACCAACTATAATAATATACATTATATTTTCATCTCACATTCTCAAGGATCCTCCCTACCAGTGGGATTATAAGCCTCTAGAAGCAATTTTTCAAGGGTACATAATTCTCTCTCCTAACATCAACAGGACTCAGGACACTACCACATTCTGTTACTTCTTCCTGGATCTTGCTCTGGCCCTCCTCCCCCAAAATGCACTTGGAGGGACATTCCTAGTTTGTTTAGGGCTAGATCAACTGAAGCGCAGTCCAGGGGCAGATTTACTACTATGATGGTATGTTAACAAGATGCAATGAGGGCAACAGCTTGGAGAAGGCTTGGAGCTGTAGCTCCTGAGCAGGAAGGTGTGGACGGCAAGCCAGCTGGGGAGGTCAGAAGCTCCCGCTCCTGACCCTGAATGGCGAAAGAGCTATAAGGCTCTGAAACTGAGATTAACTCACACAGAGGTGCACGGGCCACTCATCCATGATGACTGGGTAAAGAAAGGAGCGAACAAGGCCCCGGAGTGGATTTCACTGAAGGGCAGACTGAGGTTTATCCAGGATCCACACGATTAGTTTGGAAGCACTCACAAGGGAGGGTTCACCTGCACGGCTCTGACATGAAGCCAAGAGGCAGAGCTTGTGCCCTTACGGAAAAGGACTCTCTCTCCAGGGCCGAAGGGGACCAAGAGAGCAATTTCAGTTCTTGCCCAGGGTAGAAACAGTGCAAACTATTCAGAAAGAAGATCCAGTGTAAGAGAGGAAGAAATGGAAGGAGGCTAGAACACAAAACATCAGGAAGAGCCCAGCTTTTATTTAGTATATATGCTGAGGTTTTCTTATGTTGTGATTAAAATAGTCTATGTAGGTGAACTGACCCCATGTGGGCTGTAATGTAATACACTATTAGGGGGGCGGGGAGGAAACCTTCCTGGGAGACACTGACCCTGCATTCCTTGGCTGCTGCACAAAGTCCCTCAAGAAACAGGCAGCGAGTACCTGATTCAGGCTTTCCCTGGAGAGCTACCCCAAACATGCCTATTATGGCTCATTCACACTGCATAATTCAAACCTGGCAAATGTGTGACAAAGCAAGCAAAGAGCTGCGCTAAAAACTCACATATTCAAATCGGTCCTTGCAGAGCTGAACCATCAGATGTAGAAATACAAGCCCAGCAAACCAGAGGCACCACATGACCACCTCTTCCACTGTCTGGACGTTCAGCACACCAAAAATGAAAATGAACTTGTAGAAAATGAAATTCCAAAACTTGTCTTTCAGGTGCTAAAAAGAAAAATGTTTATAAAGGTGAGTACCATCATACCTAACGCATTTAAGAGGAGTTAACATACCAAAAGCTGATTTCTATGGAGAAAATATTCTATACTCAGCTTTTTAACACTTGTCCACAAAACAATAGAAGGCAAAGACAAAAATAAGCTCTCTGAACAGAGGTAAGACACCTAGAAAGTAATTTATATACTCTGGATTGTAATCCTCAGTCAGTTATGGAATTCAAGCCATTGAAAGGGAGTGATATTAGTCTAGTACTTTATGTATTAAATAATACATATAATTCCAACACAAAATGAAAAAGAATGGTGAGGGCTAAACCTATCATTTTTAATATGGAGACTCTCTGGATTCTTAAAAAACAGAGATTAGACATTTTTTTACAACTTTCAGATTAAAAATAACATGCTCCTTTTCCACTCCATAATCAATAATGTATGAAAAAGTATAAAGAATTGTAAAACAAAAATGTCTTAACATTCTTATGCATTTTTCTTTTCTTCTTCCTACATGCAAAACATCCATTTTTGTACACTGCTTTATTTCCCTTATCACATTGTAAGAACCTTACCAACATCGGTGAATATTCTCTGAATATATCAGTTTAGTGGTTACAGAACACTGAAACTGTTTTTAATTTTTCACCGTTCAGAAAATGTTGCAATGAATATCTTAGTATGAGTTTCTATTTCTTCAGCATTATCAAAGGTTACAAATGTTTTTATGGTTACACCTGATATCCAAAAGTGTAAAGACATGCACTCCCACAAGCAGTGTGGATCTACTTCACTGTGCTCTTCCCTACACTGAGGACTTTCGGGTTTAAAAATCTTTACTATACTAAAATAAGGGCAATGAGGGGCAGCTAGCCAACAGATGGGAAAATATACTATCAAGCCGTCTATGGGAGTGGTGGGACTGAGGGAAGAGGATAAGGATGAAAACATGACTTCTAAGTAGTATATTTTTACATAGTTTTGAACCATGATGTTTTACAAATTCAAAAAATTAAAACAGAAAAGCAAAATAAAAACTGAAATAATTGAACCGCAATGTGTAACATGACTAAGGATAAGAGTTATTTTGAGAACTTACACACTGTCCTGTGTACACTCTTCGTATGGTGAATAAAACCCACCAGGACCAGGAATCCCTGGTAAATGCCTATTTCCAGATCTGGGGCAAGGTAAGCACATGGTGAACCTAGCACATTGCATGCCTGGCTTTGACTCTTTGCTCCACCATCTATTTGCTGTGTGACTTTGGGCAAGTCACTTAACATCCCCATGCTTTGGTTTTCCCATATATAAAGTGGATCTTTTTATTTTTATTTATTTATTTTTAGTGACATAAGTTAACAAAATCCAGTAAGTTTCAGGTGTACAGTTTAACAGTAAGGCGTATATATGTTGCACTCTGTTTTCCCCTCCCATAGTTAGATTTCTGACACCTTTATTTGACCCCTTTTGCCCCATCTACCTCCCCCCTCTTCCTCCATCCCCTACCTGCTGGTAACCACTAGTCAATTGTCCATTCCCATAGTCTCTATTTATCCTGTTCATTTGTTACTTTTAGGTTTATATCCCATGTATAAGTGATATCATGTGGTTTTCAACTTTTTCTGTCTGCCTTATTTTGCTTGCATGATTATTTCAAGGTCCATCCATGTTGTTGCAAATGGCAGTATTTCATCTCTTCTTATGACTAATATTCCACTGTACATATGTACCACAGCTTCTTTATCCAATCATCTATCATAGGACACTTTGGTTGCTTCCAGATCCTGGCCACCGTGAATGATGCTGCAATGAACATTAGTGTGCAAATATCTTTTCAGATATGGGTTTTCGAGTCTTTGGGGTAAATACCCAGTAGAGGGACTGCTGGATCATATGGTAGATCACTTCTTAGTTTTTTGAGGAAACTCCATTATTGTTTTCCACAATGGCTGTACCAATTTGCAGTTAAAGTGGGTCTTTTAACAACAACTTTTATCTCACACAATTGGTGGGGCAACAAATAAGGTAACATATGTACAGTGCTTAAACAAGTGTCACAGTAGACATTAAGTGCTAAAAAAATTCCTTGTTCTAAACCTCCACTTAACAGTTTACTATTTACTCAATGTCTTTGCCTCTAGCGTCATTCTATTCCTGAACTCTAAGCACTCACAGAGTGAACCCATGTCAATTCTGTTGAGTCCTAACTCAAATGGTGCTTAATAAATGCTACTGGATGACATTAGTCAAAAAATGAGTCATCACAGAACAGCATGAAAACTGTGCCCTACACTGAAAAATCTGAAAGTAACAAAGTTCCCATTATGATTACCTGCAGGTGTTATAAAAATCTCTGTGATGCTCCAAGATTGTTTTCTGTAAATTTCAAACTGATATTTAACATTAAAAAAAAAAAAAAAGGCACATCTAAGGCCCACTGGTGCCAGCTCAATCCATCGGCAATGAGATGGCTTGTCTGGCCTGACCAATTTCTGGCCCACAGGTCAAAAGTTTTTCTTGAAGAAGGAATAAAAGCATCAAAAAGAGCTTGTGTAATCCTACCGAAAAAGTCTACATTCTAGTGATCTCATCTGGGAGACCTCTGGAGTTGGTATGTTGGAGAAAGTCATGATACTGATGAAAAGTTTCTGGGCACAGTCCTGCTCATAACAGCATCCAAGAGTTCAACTACACAGCAGCCACATTTCAGTTCTAAACTAACACTTCAGTTGATTTGAGAACAGGAGATTCGAGTGGAAAAGGGTAAGGAGGAGTAAAGCCGCTGTACTTTTAATGTAGTTGGTTCCTGTGTCTTATCATTGGGGTAGGACAAAGTAAAACACAGTTCTGTTTGTATTTTGCTGTTTTAAAGGCCAGTTCTAAATTCTTATTTAAAAAAAAAAAAAACCATTCTATACTCTATCCATTAAAATCCTTGGGCAACTCCCAATCTGTGCAGTATGCGTATGACATAATTCTTTATCAAAAGCATGTCCTGCTCACATACACATTCTGAGAATAATGTTCAATCAGACTATCTCAGCTGAAATAAGAGCAAGTCACCAACTTTCTACTTGTAGAATAAATCCTAATTTACTTTTCCAAAGGAAAAAATTAAAATCTCTCAGTAAATTCCTTTGGAAAAAAATCCATATTCTAAAGAATGATATGTAATGATTATTCAAACTGAAACAAATCTACACTTTTTAAAAAACTATATTTATAACAGTCATGGGGAAACAGTTATTAAGAACAATATTGGGAGCAGTGAACACACAATGAAATATATATATGCCTTACTGTTGAATTGTACAACTGAAACTTACTGGATTTTGTTAACCAATGTCACCGTAATAAAAATAAATTAATTTCAAAAAAAAAAAGAAAGAAAAAGAACAATATTGGGAAGACTTGGCTACACTGAATACAAAACTGTGGATTATATAAAGTACTTTATCAATGCTGAATATCCTGATTTTGATCATTATCCTATGGTTATGCAAGACAATGTCCTTGCTTAGGAAATACTGAAGTATTTGGAAGTGAAGGGGTATGATGTTCAGAACTTACTCTCAAATATTAGAAAAAAATAAGAAAGGCAAATGTTAAAGCAAATGAAACAAAGTGTTAACTGTGAATCTGCATAAAGTTCTTCACAGCATTTGTGAAACTTTTCTGAAAGCTTGAAATTATATCAACTACAAAGTTTAAAAAAAAAAATCGTGGTTGCAAGAACCCACCCTGCTGCCTGGACTTTGGACATACCTGTCTCTCGCTCACTCGAAGAGGGCCAAACACAATACATTGGATTAGCTTAGCCACCAACATCAAAACACAGCAAGCAGTATTTACCAGAACCTGTACACAAACCAAGAAAAGAAAGTTTATTTCCTCCTGTTGAAGAACAAAAGCAGCTCTAAAAATTTTCTATTAGAAATCTAGCCATCACTTCTAATGATGAGCCTTTCCAGTCCTCTATTGGTACAAGATAAGTACTATACGAAGGGGCGCACGTTTAAAAAGGTGGTATGGGCAGGGGCAAGGAGTGGGGAGAAGAGGCATCTGTTAATTCACTGAGCCCTGTCCCAGTGTGTACCCTCCAGCAGGCCACATTTCCCTTTAGTCTGAACTGAACTGTGTGTAAACTTTGCACTGTGCATGAAACTGTATGTACCTTATAAACTGTAGGTAACTCCTAGGTACATCATTTCCTACATTAAGATTTTGATAGCCTTGAAGAACACTTTTCTGGAAAATGATGTTATGAACAGTAAAATCCAGCACCGAATACCTGCCCTGCCCCGTCAAACAAATAAGAGGTGGGAAGAGGAAGGTGGATGGTCACAAAAGTCACAAGAACATGAAGAATTGAGAACCAAAATATTCATGTATTTTCAAATGTACTACAATGGGACAAGCTGCCAACCAAAGGTACCCTATTCCTGGCATTGGCCTTAAAGTAAAGGTCTGGGACATTTGAGGGGACTAGAATTGAGGAAACAGGAAGAAGGAAGAAGAAAACTGGCAGGAGGGGCTGAGAACGGAAGGCAACCATGAGATACTGATGCAAAACCAAGGCCTTCTTCAACAAGAGGACGGGCATTGTTTTGTTTTGCTTTACTAATGAAGAGATGGATAACCTTACACCTAAACCAACCTAATGCTCACAAAATGGAAAGAGTGGGCTGCCCTGACCATGAGGCTCAAATGATTTTTAAAACACTGCATGACCCAAGGACCTTGATAAAGACAGTAAAGATGACTTCTATTGAGACCAAATGACAGTGAACACCAACTCAATGTAATGGCTGCTTCCGTCTTTGATTCACTGAGTTTACAGGAAGGTGGCCATAGTCCTCTTCACAGGTCAGTATCCCTTCTACTTTTAAAAGAAGTAAATAATATTGGGGGGGGGGAGGACACAGGAGAGGAGAAGCAGGAGCTCTAAGACAGTATCTTAAGGAAGCAAGCTCCCTGGGACCTCTTCAGGCTCCCCTTAGTCTCCCATGCCATCTGATTCATTAGAAAAAGATTAAATTATGTTTAGTTCTGTTCTGACTGTCTAATGGGGCAAGGAGGTGTGTGACATATTTTTAAAGAACTAAAACAAAAATAATTCTGCTGAAAAAAAAGTGTTCTAGTAATTAAATAACCAGGAAAATATCCCAAATTAGTTATCCAAAACATCCAATATCCCTAATTTATTACTCCCTGTGGAACAGCCCTGTTCAAAACGTTCCATCAAATGGCTTAGGATCCTAATTTTTAAGAAGATGAAATAGATGTTAAAAAGGCTCATCTCCATTGTGCTCTAAACCAGTCAATTGGGCACAACTGAACCTCGCAGTCCAGTTCATTAAGAAAAAAGTCCTAAGACTCGCCCCCCCCCGCCCCAAAAAACACCTCAACTTCAACTCCTCAGGCTACATCCCCCAGTTGAACAGGGTTTTCAAAATCACTCTAACATCCCCAGCCTAATTAAAACATACTTTTAAAAAAGATTCTTCCTGTTTTTACACATAGGCATATGAAATAAAGAAATTCAACACATTTCGCACCTACTAGTTGAAAGCATGTGGAGGTTAAGAGAAACGAGTGTGCCCTGGAGCCTATATTCAAAGACTTTTAGAATCCCAAGACACAGAACGTGGTGAGTGTCTAACAGACCATGCAAGCTGCTGTGAGAGTCAAGAAGGAAAATTAAACTTAGGGTAGCTTAATCCTTTCTCTACCCAAAACAGCATCCTTGAACATCTTGGGTTACAAAACAAAAAGTATTACTTCCTAAATTTGATTCAAAATTCAAAAATAAAGTGTAAAAATTTTGTATCTTTGATTTACCAAAACAAAAAACAAACAAACAAAAAACCCTCCTGATGCCATCAGATCTATATTAATCTACATTGTGTTCCACAAAGGTAAGTTTCAGAGAATCCAATAAGCCAAACAACAGCTAGCATGATTTGCAAACTGGCAGAAAGATCAGTTTTTGTTTTGTCTTGCTCGGTCTTTAAAAAATGGAATCTGAGCATCTTTGGGCAGGGTGCAAAAAAGGATCCATTTTGACAAAGGCCTCACCATCTATTCACTCAATAGTGCTATCTGTCAGGCCACAAGTCTCTGAGATTGTGGCTCCTACTCAGCTGCTGAAACAGAAATTATGTAATGGGTGATAAGGAAAACTTACAGTGCACACACGGAGGGTCTCAGAAACCAAGGAAGGCCAAGATGAAAGTGTAAAACCACAGAGGAAAGATGGAAAAAAACAGTATAGAAGATCAACTGAAAGAGGAAAAAAATCATCAAAAGATAAGAAGAAAACGATAAACTGTCATGAGGCAAGACATCTAACTGAAAATACCGGGAAGAAAAGGAAATTTTCTTAAAAGTAATAATTTTCATAGAAAAAAACAACAGGCTATACTTTCTTTTTGTAGAGGTGTTAACCTTGAAATTTGAACATGGGTTTTAAAAAAAAAAAAAGAACTCCTGGGGGAAAAAAAATCACTGAACAATACTAGTAGTTATATAAATATCATTGTGGTTCCTTCTGAAAGTTCATGTATATCCTACACTTAAAAAATATATCAGTACTACATTATAATCTTAATTTGGGAAAAGCATTCTTCATATTACCTTAAATTGTTTACCTGCTAACTCAAATGCAAAAACTGACTTGAAATTAAATACGATATGGGAGCGGGGTTCTCATCTCCCTTTTCCGGTACTATACAGTTCAGCTACAGACTGGAAGAATGGAACTTCCCCCTCCACTGCCCTCTACTAATCTCTTCATCAGACGGACCTGGAGACTTAATCCACAACCCAGAGTTCACAAATCCCACTGCTTCCTGATGAAGCACAGTGGGATTAATTATAACAAATGAGTTTCGTATCATTCTATACATTTGGAGTGTTAATCTCAAGTCATTTACAGCCTACTCTCAACCTCAAACCCGAACTTGCAGGAGGAGACAAGACCCAAGGCAGTAAACCCAAGAGACAGACTTAAATCCAGGAGCAACTTTTCTGATCACTTAGGGGTTTATATAAGAGGCATTCAAGGCCAAAGAGGAAGCTAAGTTCTTTAGCCCAAATAACCGTTGATCTGCGCATCCTGAAATTAACTGTTCCCATAAGCGAAACCAGTACGCACGCCTCGTTAATAGAGTGCTTATCTCGCACTGACAGACTGGAAACCTTGTTTTAAAATGGATCACTAAAAGAAGAAATCCCGAGTTAAAATTTAGACCCGCCCCTTGACTTCGATATGTTTTGCTGTCTTCCTTCAGACATCAAAGGAAACCGTTGTGAATCGGGTAAACACCAACAGCAAAGGAAGCAAGGTTTGTATGTCTGACCCAAAGAGGACGATCACATACTAAACAGCGAAACAAAACAAAACAAAAAGTGTGGATGACGGCCTCTCTCCGAACGGGAATGTCCAAACACACCCCAATCCCCTCAATTCTCCCGCACGCAACACCTGAATTCGGTCTCGGTCCTCGCCTCTTCTTTGAACCCCGCTCACAACGCTCCCGGGGGCCTGACCCGCTCGACTTCCCCCCACGATTTCATAAAGGAGCCGGGGAACCCACCCTCCTGGGAACCTGCCCTTCGAGGTCTTCCAGGGTCCTTCCCCGAGGTCCCGCAGGAACCCCGACTCCGCTCCCACCTTTTGCTAGCCGCCCCCTCCCCAGGTCGCCGTCGCGTCCCCGCAGCGCCCCGGCCCCTTCCGCAAGTCCCTTCCGCTAGCCTTGGATTTTTGGCACCCGCCAGGGCCGCCTCTCCTCACGACCGCGCCCGACCCGCTCCCCACCTACCCGCCACCCCGACACCTCCCGGTCGCCTCCGGCCGCGTGCTGGCGGGCGGGGCCCCGCCCCCACCGCCGCCGGGCTCTCGGAGGTCCGGGGGGAGGGGACCCTGGCCCCAGCCACGCCCCCCGAGGATAATGGGTGACATGGCGGCCCCCGCCCCCGCCCGGCCCCGCTCCGCTCCGCCGCCGCGGCCCGGGGCAGCCTCGCTCACCCACACGAACAGGCTGTCCGACAGCAGATACTGGGCCACGTCGCGGGCCCCGGGCCCCGCGGCGCCGGGCCGGCCGGCCGCAGCCGCGTCTGGCTGCACCGAGGCCGTTATCGGCTCGGGCTCGCCGGGCCCGGCCGCCGCCTCGGCCTCGGGCTGACTGAGGGCGCGGTAGGCGCTGACGATGGTGCCGAGCAGGGCCAGGCCGCTGAGGCCCGTGTAGGTGCGCAGGCTGGGCCAGGGGAAGCGCTCGAGGAAGAGCAGCGGCATGGCGGCAGCGGCGGCCTCCAGCCCCCAGGCCTCCCCGCGCTGCGGCCGGGCCCCTGCGGCGGGCTCGCGAACGGCGCCCACGGTCTCTGGCGTCGCTGCCGCTGCCGCCGCCGCCGCCGCCGCCGCCGCGCCGGGCCGGGCCGGGCCGTTCCTGGCCGCTCGCGCTGCTCCCGCTGCTGCCCCTGCCGGCGCGGAAGAGCCTCGGCGGTCTCGGGGCGGGCCGCCGCCTCCAGCAGGGTGCGGGCGGGACGGGCGCAGGGGCGCGGCCTCCGTCCTCCGCCCCCGCCGGTCGCGCCGCCGCCCGGCCCAGGAAGGTCGCGGCCGCAGGCCCTGGGGCCCAGCACCCAGCATTACCCGCCGCCGACAGCTCAGCTCGGCGGGGCAGCGGACGCACAGGGCACCCGCCCGGGTCCGAGCCCACGGGCGTCACTCAAGGCCCGACGGCGCTGACGGGCGGTGGAGCCCAAGCGGCCCGGCCCGCGTCCGAAAGCGTCGGGCCACTTGCCCTGCTGTTGCCTTTAACCCGCCACCTTAAGCCAGTCACCTTTGAGCACCTCTGTGAGCCTAGCAGCTTCCCCGATGGCCGAAAGAGATGGGAATAATGGGGATAATAGAGGCCCTGACTCCGAGAGAATATTAATCAAGTCTTAGATTTCTCCCTAATTAAGTTTTCAAGTTTCTGCTGCATACTAGTAGTCTCCAGCAGAGTCTAAAAGGAACCTGATTTAGCTAGAAATAAAAATGTGTTCTTTCATACAGCGGGGAGGACTATAAAATGGTGCAGCTACTATGGAAAATGGTCTGTCAGTTCGTTAAAATGTTCAACTAAGTGACCATTTGACTCAGCAATTCCATGCCTAGGTGTATACCCAAAGAAATGAAAACACTACACAAAACTTGTGAGTATTGATTGCGTTATCTGGAACAGCCATAGGGTAGATAGAACCCTAATGTCCATCCAGTGATGAATCCATGAGTTATACAATGGAATTTTAGTCAGCCATAATAAATTTTATTCAGCATGAGTGAAGTACTGACTCATGCTACAACCTGTACAAACCTCTAGAAAGTGCTAAGTGAAAGCAGCCGGACCCAAAAGGCCACAGGTTGTGATTCCATTTATATGAAAAGTCCAGAATAGGGAAATCTATAGCTATAGAAACCAGAGTAATGAGGGAACTGGGGGTAAAGGCTAAATACAGATTTCTTTTTGAAGTGGTGAAAATATTCTAAAATTGTGATGGATGCACAACTGAATATACTGAAACCATTAAATTTCACACTAAATGGTGAGATATATCAATATGTGAATTACAGCTCAATAAAGCCATTAGAAAATTGCTTCCAAAACAATACAACCTTGGGGGTCATATTCCTCATCATATCCCCAAGGCCTGTGATAGTGCCTGAGCCACAGGAGGTGCTTGGTATTTTGTTGAATCTTACAAATTTTGGAAGGACTAAATTATCTTCCAGTTCTCTTTTATGCCTAATATTCTAGTACTAAAACTCCATTAATTAGAAAACAAAAAGATTTCTCAAAATACTACCATTTGTTCTGGAATTTTTAGAAACATCTTATTAACAGGCCTGTAATGAAACACAACAGTTCAGTTTTTGGTGGGGGGCAGGGGTGAGTGGTTACTACACACACACACACATCTCATACACACATTTTTTTATATGAGGTCTATATGAATATTGGGCTTCAGTTCTCTTTGGTTCTCTACCCACTACCATTTGATTAAAATGCTAAACGTTTTACTGGTAAAATTTTTTTAAAATAATTTTCGGTAAAGTAACTGTTCTATTTTATCTGAGCCCCCATAATTTCTAAATTACACTGTCAGATGATCTATATTAATCCCAGTCACAAGTAACAAAATGCCACACCAAACTTCACCATAAGGGACTGCTGTTGACAGATCTGCAGTATTACAATATTCCACCATCTTAGGTTTCAAAGTGCTGTACTCCTCTGAACTATCACTAATTTCTAAGTATTAAAACTTCAGACAGGCTTCTGGAATAACTTTGTAAAGCGTTTAATAACAACTCTTTAAATTTGATTCTACTACATAAAGACTATAGTCTAATCTTAAATGTTTAGAAGCTTGAACTTTCTAAAAATTCAGTATGAGGATAGGTGAAATTAACTATACAAGGTTATTTTTTATTTGCATTTAAAAAATTTTAAAGGTTTGTGTCTGGATATTTTTTTGAGTATTTGTTCTAATTTTTTTCCTCTCCCACTCCAAGGCTTTTGCATTTTTTTTTTCCCCAAAAAACATTACCCACCTCCTAAAGCCAACCAATGCTCTGGCTCTTTGTATTGGATCCTACTCCATAAGAGGACCAGGGGAGGAAGCAGGACACAAAAGGGATGAAAGTGTGCCCGGGAAAGCTGGACCATTGGTTTAAGGTACTGCCTATGTCAGTTGAGTCCCAAGACTCAAGTGTAGCAGAGAGACAACAGCTGCAGACTTTATCGGGCTGGTTTGACTTGGACAGGAAAGTGTGGAGCACAATGGAAGCCAAGCTCTCCCCACCCGCACCTTCATTTCAGAGTACCATTTATGCCTCTGGATTGATTCTTTTGAGACTGGGTAGGGTCCCGACTCCCAGTGACTGCGAGACTGAATTTCCTGCCATGTTTGTGAGATAGTGGCTGACTAGGTATCATTTAAAGGAAGTAAATGTGTCATTTCAGACAAACCAGAGTTTGTGTGGAGTTAAGATTCACACCTACATGCATTATTTCTATTTTCATTTTTTTTAAATATCTGAAATCCTTTTATAGTCACCATATTTGATTTTCACCATCCTGTGAGAAAGGATCAGTGGTTTTGTGGTTTAAGACTAACTTCCTAGGAAGTAAACTTCATTACCTAATTCAGTAGCCTTAAATTTGCTCCTCATGGAATTCTGGTGCTTCACTAGAGGGACCAATGTGTTCCACTATAAATCCAGAAGAGAAAAATAACTAACCTCTCAAATCTACAGAAAAAAACTAAGTTAATTGGTATACTTCAATTTTTAGCTTTTCTTACATAATTTTTCATAGCTCTTTGGTGTCTTGCTATAAAACACAAGAAGTAAAATTTTCAAAACTCTGCAATAACTTCATCACGTTTTGTTCAACTTTTGTTCAGATATAAAGCATCAAGGCTATGGTTTCATTACACATATATTCTCATATTTTCGATGAATTGTTTAAGATGCTGAAACTGACTTACACAGTATCACATGAGCAGCAGGTATGGAATCCCAGATCATGACTTCCAGGCAAGTTTTGAAAAAAAAAAAAAAAAAAACCAAAGGAGTCAACAGTCTCTTTATGAGAAACGGAAGTCTCCAATAATATAACGACATACAGTTAACACAATTGTGTGGCAACTTCTAAATCCACTCTCAGGTTCCAAATCGGAGTGGCCCCTTCACACTGCTGGGCACTGCATCTGCCTAGGAACACCCCTAACACTCAGCGGAGGAGCGCGGGGGAGGGCGACGTCCATGTCCCGGGTCTGCAGGCCCTTGCTCTTATGCCAAGTCTCTCACTTACCTAACAGGCCCCTGGTCACTGACACCGAAAAAGAAATGCGCAGGACTTCTGAAGGCATACTGAGGTTAACAGCCACACGCAATCACAGGGTCGTTCTGTTTTAAATGTTTTTAATTGAAATGACAGTAAAATGAAATTAAAAAAGAACAGTGGCCATTTTAATCAGACTTTTAGTTTACAAATATAAAAATATAACCAAAACTTCAAACAGTTTCTTTTATACATTTTCTATAAACTTAACACGAGAAAAATTCTCAAAGCCAAACTACCAATGATGTTTGTACTCTATGATGTGAACACAGTAATCGAAAGTTTAAATTTTTAAATGCATGGACCTTTCCCTCAACATAACAGCATGGTGTTTTCCCAAGTTACCTCTCCTCTTACGATACAATCCATTACTAAAATACAAATTACTTCTAAACTGGTTTAATCTAAACTTACTTAGGTTTTAGTCCTTTTTTTCCACAAAAACAAGTTTGATAAGTATAATACAAGCTAATATTAAAATGAGTTTTATGGCTCAAGTCAAATTACACTATTTTGTTTCTCATCACATTTAAACAAAAGGGAAACTGAAGTGAGTCCAGTTTAACTCAA
>CM053508.1:125455169-125482857 GCA_028627145.1 Eidolon dupreanum | reverse complement strand
CCCAGTCTTAAGTACTTGCTATGGATACCATCTGTTCAGTGGTGACTCATTGAAGAAAAGAATTGAGAATAAGCTGTATTCTAATGTGCTGTTGTATTTGCCTGTTTCAGCTGCTAACAGTGAATCCAGAAAACAATTCTTTGGCATTGGTCTACAGAGATAGAGAGACTCTTAAATTTGTCAAGCATATTAACCACCGAAGCCTAGAACAAAAGAAAACCTTCCCAAACAGAACAGGTTTCTGGGACTTTTCATTCGTCTATTATGAATGACAGAGCTGGACAAAGCTGAAAGGAGACCCTTCATCAGGACTGAAAAGTCTGGAAGAGCTACAAGGGGACCTGTCTGACATTATTCTTAAAACTGTGTGTGGTTGTCCTTTACCAGGACTCAACAATGATTGTCCTCAATCTAGACCTTGAGCTTAATGATATGTACTTATCTCTTGGTTGAAAAAAAGTTTCTTTTTCTTTAACGTTGAGTTTTTCTTTGTCCATATTGACTTCCTCGGTGATCTACAAAAATTTGTTTTATGGTAAAATATACATGACATAAAATTTACCATTTTAACCATTTTTGTGTACGGTTCAGCGGCATTAAGTACATTCACACTGTTGTGCATCCTTCTCCACCACCCGCCTCTGGAACTTCATCTCTCCAAACTGAAACTCTGTGCCTGTTAAACAGTAACTCCCACTCCTCCTTCTCCAGCCTCTGGCCACCACCATTCTACTGTCTGTCTCTGACTTTGACTTCTCATATTCCTCACATTAAGAGGAATAATACAATATTTGTACTTTTGTGACTGGCTTATTTCACGTAGCATAAAATCTTCACAATTCACCCATTTTCCCTTTTTTTTTTTTAATACTCATAAATGATTGCAGATTCTGCCCTTCCTAACACACTGGTTTAGCAAATCACACAGCCTTATGTCCTGTTCATGCTGGGCCCGTTACACTTCCTCCCACTGCCTCTGGCTTTGTTCCACTGTGACTTCCCCAGAACAGTGCAGACTTAGATGAGGTACAGTGTTCCTCCCTTGGAAAAGGCCTGGCCTGAACCATCATGGCCTCAAGAGATGGCTGGCCGGGAAAGAAGATAGCCAGCTTGTGCCATGTTGTGGTCATTCCCAGGTTCCCCCTGCTTTTTCATCCTGGAGTTGTGGCCCTTTGTGGAACTCAATGGTATAGCCTCACGGCTTTCATTTTCCTAAATACTACAGGGTCAACTGTAAAACCACCTGTCTTTTTTTTTTCTTTAAGAGACCACATGCTAAAAGTCCACATCAAAATGTCAAGAAGCCGTCTGTTTTGTTAATTCCATTTTCCTTGATCTGTTTTGGGGTTTTATAATAACTACTGCCACCTAAATGTGAGTGTGGATGGGTCGATCTAGGTGTCATTGCATCTTTAGTTGAAAGATGCTATTCTCATTTTAGTCTAATACTATATCTCTGTTTCTCTTTTTTATATTTATTACCAGCCATTGCAGTCACTTTTATTTTGGGTTTTATTTATTAATAAGAATAGCATTGGGCTCTTCTTTTATCTCCTAAAACTGTCTGAACTCTTTTCTAAAGTTTGCATTTAAATGAAGAAAATGATTTTCATTTTCTTTTAGGTTAATGGTTTCATATAATTTTTGATTTTGCACCCTTGTCAGTAGAAAATGTTTCAGCATGTGTCCTCATTATATGGATGTTTATAAATTTTACACATGTACTAATATTCAGTATTAATAAAACAAAAATTTTTAAAGGAACTTAAGCTTTGAAATTTAAACCATTATTATAACAAGTAGGTGTAATCCCACTCGAGTGTGTCAGTATACTACGGTTTAAAAATTGAGGTCTCCCAAATTGTGTGCATGTGAAACGGCCCATTACTGTGTGGGTGTGGGAACAGAATTCATTCTAGGTATTTATTTCATCCTATTACGTTCATTCACTTACTTTCTGATGTTTTCATGAGAGAGAGGAATTGAGGTTCTAGCTGACACCCTGTCAGTGGCATAACTCCAGGAAGGCCCAAGGAAGATGCTGGGCAGGTGAAACCGTCAGGTGTGCAGGGAACAGTTTGAGATTCATGGCTCTAGATAACATCTAAGAGGCCACCCAACGTTTCCAATTCTGGAGGGCTGACTCTAAATCTTAGCATACTAGGCAAGTGTTAAAATTGTGCTTATGAGTTTCTCCTTAATCTCAAGGTGTTTATGGGCTTTCAGCACAGAATCTTCTATATGCACTGTCGCTGCAATTACATCATCTGCGGCAGCACCTCTTAGACGTTCCTCGTGAAGAATTAAAACAACAGATAAAAATAGAAAGTAACGATCACCTGGAATCTCACCATCTGTGACAACCACTGTGGTGCTTTGTAAGGAGGTATCGCCTTGGCTAGATTGAGCTACATTTCCCAGAATTTCCTTCCCTACATTTCCAGTTAGAGTGAGCCACAAATTCTTAGCACAAAATTTGGAGGGCTGGAATGAAGTAGCAGCCACTTTACGCCTCACTCACATGTTCACCTAGCACCAGGCTCACCTTGGCAGTGTCGGTCAGCAACTGGGCCTGCGACTGCTCTGCCTTCCTCTGGATCTTCGTTCAGCTTCTCTGGTGAAGGGTGTGTTTCTGCAGGGTGCCCACACCATCAAGGTCAGAGGTAAAAACATACAAATTTTAATATGTGCTCATGGGCTCCAGCTCATGCCTGTGGGTTCTAGCTTGTTCTTGTTCTTCCCGACTTTACACCCTTTCTATGCCCTTCGAGTTCCAGCATCAGTGCAGCCTTACAAAGACTGCTTTGGCACTTACTATGGATTGTGTACGCTCAAATCCCCTTTATATGTTATCCATGATGGAAATTAAGAAAACTTTCATAAAATTATTTTCAGAGCATATTAGCAATTCTGTTAAGAGGAAGAAATATTTTTAAGGATGAACCCTATAAATAATCTAACTTCAGTCTCTCATTTTAAAGATGTGGTAAATGAAGCCTAGGGGAGAAAGGGGGTGTTCAGTTTTGAATCTGGCCTTGCTGCTGCTCACTCATCTCCTCTTGGACTCCACGAATGTGGCAGTTTGGTTCTCAGAACACCAAGACACAGCAACGCTTGGGCTGTCTCACCCAGGTCAGTAATTTTTCAACAAGAAGTTTTTGTCTGCAGTATCTCTTCAACACCATTATATACTTACCACTCCTAACACTGAGGAAATACAAACCCTGTTAAAAGGGTCCTTGATATACGGAGAGTGACACCAGAAGCAGGCTCTCCAGCCTTCGTGAACTGGACAATCTCTGATGCAAAGTCAGTCCACACAGACGATTTTGAAAACTACTTAGGAACTGTCCATGTGGCATCATTTTAGGACAAGATTTCTGTACCATACAAATGATAACACAGGAGCTAGAGCATATAGTGTGGGCAGGGGCCAGATGGGAAAGAGGCAAAATGCAAAACACCAGGCTGCAATGGGTGTCATCTTGTACTTCAGTTTCAAAGTAAAATTGGAGATAATTTAGTTCTATGATCACAGGACTCTGCATTGGCAGATTTGTAACTGCTAATTATAAAATTTGAAACTTTAATAATGTTGAAAATCATTCTTGTAAAGCACTTCTAGAGTTGCGTGATGGTTATAAAGTTCCTAGTTCTTTGATTTCCGAAGCTGCTGACAGGCCGACTAAGGACAATGTATGGAGAGCAGCAGATGCCTCTCCGTGCTGAAGGCATTCACTTAGCGCCACGGGAAGGATAAAGCTGATTAAGATGCAGCCCCTGTTCTCACTTAATAGGAGATTAACATTTAAATAAACACAGAATGTAATGAGGGATGAAGAATAGAATGGGTGAGGAAAGGTCTCCTAAGGAGAAAGCATTCAGCTGAGCCTGGATGTATTTGGATAGGCAGACATGGTGGGAAATAAGAAAAACCATACTCTCTAAAATACAGAGTACCTGACGGTGGTGACTTTTTAAAGGGGATGCTCGAAAAAAGACTGAAAAGCTTCCTCCCAGATATTGGAATCCTCAAGATCAGCTTTTAAATGAAGCTTGAGTGTTCATGTAAACCTTCAACAATATTCAGCACAAAATAGAGCTTAAACTGCAGCTTCTAGAAGGCATTCAGATTCTATAAGGATAGAAAAATAGACAACAAAGTAAAGAAACATAACCAGTTTTTTTTTTCATCTCTAAGCTGAATATGGTGACTTCTCAAAAGAGAAAAAAAGGGAATTGAATGTTTCATGAACATTTGCATCGCGTCCAGTCTTACTTGCTGGGGAGCAGTTGGGACTAGCAGCGAGGGCCATGACACCTCAGTTTTCAGCCTCCACGCCATGGCTTACCAAGCTGCGGGACCCCGTAGGAAATGCACTGCCTCTCTGAGCTCAGAGGTACTAATATCAAGAAGATCAAATTAATGTGAAAATAACCTATTTGTAACCTAAAAATCAAGAGTATTTAAAAATATCTTGCTGCAGATGACCCCCTTTCGCCTTCCCCTCGAATAATTTTAGGTGTAAGAAGGAAGATTTTTGTCTGAAGAACAACAGAATAACCTTTGATGAGATTATTCTGTTTAAGGTCCCTAAAAATGAAAAGTGCCATACAATTTAAAACCAGCACCAACTAGAGATTTTAATCTCAAAAGGTATGTTAGACTCATTAAAACTTTAGAAAAGGACTCAACAGTGAGACTGGAGTTTTGCTAAGTGATTAATCACTTCAGCTTCCTCATCTTTGAGGCAGATAGAAGATTCTCTACTGCTTCAGGGATTACTGAAAATAACACAGTATATATGGATGTCTTTTGAGCTTATAGGTTGAAACTGCAAAACAGAGGTAGTACGGGGCATAATCTCACTAAAATTAGGACTCCATAAAGCTCACACTTCAGAAATAGAAGAGGTCATCCGAAGTGGCCAAATGGAGGAAACCAGCAAAATTAAGTTACCTCAGAGGAAAGGCTCCTCTCCCTGAACTGCGCATGAATGCTACTGAGATGTGAACACTGGCTAACGTTTTAGTCATTAAACCAGTCCTGCAGTCAACCTCAATGCAGAATGCCACCTCGTAGAGAAGGAACTGCTGGCTACTGGCACAAACCTCGGGTTTCTCGTCCTTGCGGGCGCACCGCTAGGTAACACAGGATGGCCACCCTGCAGCAGGTGTGGCTACACTGGCAAACGGAACGTGAGTGGAAAGGATAGTGTGTTGTGTGCAGACCATGGCCTTTAAAAGCTTCCATCTTCTGCTGGCTTGGAAATAAATTACTGCAAGGCCTTCGGCCAAGCCTTCTCAAACAGGGTTCCAAGCGAGAGAACAATGCCCCAGTGCCATAAGGTTTTCACTGTACGCAGTGAATGTGACACTAGTCAGCCAAATCATTTTCCTGAGGCTTATTTCTCCAGAGAACTCAGGCTGAGAAAGGCTGCCCTACAGGATAACAGCTGTAAGATTAAAGGAATCTGGGTCTCTGAATAACTAAGAGAAATCCTTACATAAATGAGAAATAAATAGGTCATTAAGAATTTTGAGGTCTACTCATTTCAGCAATTAACATTACTCTCACTGACAGATCACACTGAACTGACCTTTCCTTAGTTTAAATTTGTTACAGGCACCTGTCAGTGATTAAAAAGAAGGCACATTAATTTAATATCCATATCTTTTTCTCCACATAATACAAATGGCTTATGCAATTCTGATACGGTGATTTTAAAATCAGTCAACAAAAAGTACAACAGCTTTAAATTTTAATGGAAAGGTAGATAACTTATTTTTAAATTACAAATTTGATTACAAGACAAAAGACATACCTCTACACCAATCTGACATACATACAGAAAAACTGGACTTAGCTGCCCTACGTTTCAAAAAGCATCCACCTTCTTCCACACAAACCTAGGAGTGTTCAGCAACAGTACTGTTGCTTTTTAAAAATAAAAAATGAGGAACCCTTTTCAGATGCAATGCTTTGTCTCTCATTTGTACAGGTCACCAAGGCTGTGTTCATTCTCAGCCCCTGGGTTCTCCAGGGTGTGACATAAAGCAAATTTATAAGGAAAGCCACTCTCTAGGAATTTTGTTACCGTCTGTCTCTCCTCTCCTACGACAATGCTGTCCCCACCCTCATGACTCTGAATAGCATGTTGATGTTGTTGCTTCGGATGGCATCCCGACAAGCAGTGACCACCTGGTTCTTTGGTTTTCCGACTGTATGAGGAGAAACATCAAATCAGTACAACCCGAAAGACTATTAAAAGTTAAATTATAAATCCAAGTCCAGTTTTAAAAGAGCATAAAACTAGGGTAGGGAAGAGTTATATACAAGTAGTGCAAATTCAACTAATTTATCTTACCATTCCCTAAAAAAAGATACCTTTGTGAGGGAGTTTCTTACATACCAAACCTAGAGACCATCTCAAACCTAGAAACCAAAAGTCAGTTTTATAGAAAAGGATAAAAGCTCACATCCACTTACCAAAGGTTATTTCTAAAAGGAGGTCAAAAGCCCTGACCCAAAACAGCAGATTTTAGGTATAAATTTCTGGCTATATTTCTGCTTCCTTTGGTTTACTCTATCGTTTTAGGGTCTCCCCCCCCTAAATTCTGACTTGGACATAACTCAATTTTCAGTCTCCTTTTTTTTCTAATAGAAGTATTTAAGGCTTTCCTCTTGGGTACAGGCCACTAGGTTTTTCTTTAGAGGATACAGCAAGATCTAAGAAAAGTTGCTGAAAGCTTTCTTTCTCTTTGAAATGTGGAGACTAAAGACAAACAATAGGCTGACTGACACGCAAGTGACTGGTGCCAACTTAAGTATTAAAGGTGTCTTTATAGATATGGGTCCCATTATGAATTCTTGAAGCTACTACCATCTTCAATGGTTCTCACCTCGAAATTGCTAATTACAGTGCTACAAAAAGACTCACCACGCAGACGACCTGCTCTTTGAATTGCTTGGTTTACTGCTTTGAGGTTTCCCAATAACTCTGTGTGATTGGTACAGCGAATTTTATATCCATGTAGCAAATCTTTATTAAGGTCATAGAGTTCCATATAGCGATTCTTCATTGTTTTCCTGTGTAAACCATTTAATTTCCTTTTAACATCACTGTACCTTGATATGGCAGGCTTAAATTTAAAAACTTGCAAACATCTTAGACATATAAAAAGCAAAACACCAAATTTTTAGCTGTATTATCATTAAAATAGGGTAACTGCTAAAGTTTGCTTTAAAAACATGGAGAAATTTCTATCGAAATATTCTATTTCTTCCAAATAGATGGAAGACAAGCGGTCTTCCTCAGTTATTGGTGCATGGTTTGTTTGAATTTAAGAGCCAGGAATTATCAAGTGCCCACTGTGGCAGAGGGTAGAGAAAAGTGAGCAAGATGACGGCCTGTGTTCCAAATTCCTTATTAATATTCATTAGAGAAAATGGACCTACTCTTAATAAAACATTTTAGACAAATAACAGATTCGGGTTCATATTTTATCAAGGATTTAAAAACAAAAGCATACACTTAAAACCACAATGAGATATTACTACACAACAATAAAAACAACCAAAATAAAATAAATTGATAATACCAAATGCTGGCAAGGATATGGAGCAACTTTCAAGCACTGCTGATGGGAATGCAAAGTGGTACAGCTACTTTGGAATATGACTGGACAGTTTCTTACAGAGTTAAATATACACTCAGGATACAACCCAGCAATCCCACTATGAGTTATTTACCCAAAGAAATGAAAACATGTCTGTGAAAGTCCTGTATGCAAATGTTTATAGCAGCTTTATTCACAATCACCAAAGTCTGAAAAAAATTTAAATGTCAACTGGTGAACGGATAAACAAATATGATATATTCATACACTGGAATACTATTCAGCAACAGAAAGGAATAAACCACTGACATATGCAACAACACAGACGAAACTCAAAGGCATTATGGTAACTGAAAAAAGCCAGACTCAAAGGGCTTATAGTGTATGATTCCATTTATATGACATTTTACAAAAGGTAAAAGTATAAGGAGAGAAATCAGATCAGTGATTGCTGGGGACTGGAAGTCAGGAGAAGTACTGATGCAGAGAGGTACACGGATGAGGAAAACAGTCTATCTTGATTGTGGCAACAACAACACAATTATGTTTCTTAAAATGTTTTGAACTGTAAACCTAAAAAGTTAATTTTCTGCATGTATATTTTAAATCATGTATCAACTAATTTGACTTTAGAAAATAAAAATAAATATATATCTACATACACACATACACACATATATATATATTTTATACATATATATATATATATATATATTTCCAAGAGCCTCTAAATAAAATATAAATAATTCTGAATAAAAAGAATTTAGAGGTTAGTGGTCACTTTCCTCCAGGTTAGCACAGTTAAGTGCTTAAAGCTAGCAAAACCTCTCTGACTTTAAAAATAAATAAATAAAGCCAGAGAGAGGAGGAAAAGGGGGCCTATAGATAAAATTGTCCAGAAAAAATAAATATCTTTTATACCTTGCAGAAAATAATTGGAAAAAAATGAATTGGAAAGTAAGAGGTAAAACTATCTCAATTTACAAATGATACAAGTATACATCTGGAATAACTAAACTACAAGATAATAAAGTAGCAGATTATAAAGTCAACATATAAAAATCAATAGTGTTCATACATACAAACAAAAAAACAGAAGATATAATGTAGAAGAAAGATCCTATTTATAATTGCACAAAGAAAATACCTAGGCTTAAATTTAACAAGAAATGTCCAGTATCTACATGAAGAAAACCATAAAACACTTCTGAAAGACATAAAACCTGACTTGAACAAATATTATGACGTAGCATGTTCTTAGCTAGTACGACTGAATGAACATCATTGTAACGATTTCACTTCTTCCCAAGTTAATAAATTTAATATGATCTCAATAAAAATACCTACCCTTATCATAAAAAAAAAATTTATGATAAAGTTCACTGGAAAGAACAATCACGAGTAGCCAAGAAAATCATGAAAATGAAGAGCGACAGGTTGGAGAAGGGGTACCTCGCCATACCAGATAACTAAAACACACAAAACACCTATAAAGAAAGGAATGGTACTGTCAAAGGAAGAGACAAGAAAGACCAATAGAACAGAATAGAAAATCCAGAAATAGACCCACTGCATGGGGAGATATATCATAAAGGCAGCATCTCAAATCAGTGGAAAAACAGACATTAAAGTAGTAGTTTGAAACAATGTGATAATCGTATTTTAAAAAAGATAAAATGAAATGTATTACACTGAAAACCAGGATAAACTCTAACTGGAACTGAGATTTAAATGTATAAGAAGAAAACATATAAGAACTAAAAGAAAACATTGGTGAACTACTCTAAAACCTGGGAATAAAGAAAACTTTTATAACTATAACTTGAAATGTAGAAGTATTAAAAAAAAAGACTGATCAGTTTGACTACATAAAAATTTAAAGAAGTGTTTACATGAAAAAAACAAAAATAATACAAATTTTTAAAAAATCTAAGCAAAGTACTTATACTATATTTTTTTAAGGGCTTGTTGTCTGAAATACTTGTGGCTGAAGTTCTATGATGTCTGTCATTTGCTTCCAAATAATACAGTGCCTGGAAGAGAAAGCAGGTGAATGTAGAGATGAAAGAAGACTGGCCCTTAGCCAATGAGCATTGGAACGAGGTGGCTGCTATGTCAGAAATCACTATATTATTTAATCGACTTTTGTATGTGTTTAAAATTTTCAACAATATTATTTTTAAAATCATTGACTTCTGAGCAACACCATTATAATTTTTGCCAATTCAGGCCTTTCAGGAATAAAACATAAGCAGCACCCTGGGCAAACTCTTGTCTCTCACACATATACATAAACTATCTGGTTAACTATTTCACTCAGTCCGCCTCAGTATGTTTTATTGCCAAGCTACATTTTGCATCTAAACAAGCAAAAAGCTAGAACTGTGCATATTTGTTTTCACCTTTTTATTGTAAAATGTAAAACATATTCAGAAAAATTCACAGAAAAATGTTAACCAGGTCAAGTAAAAGGACATTGCCAGCACCCCAGAAGCTTGCCAATGAGTTTTTCTGAATAGTCCCTCCTCCTCTAGCAGAAAATACTATCTCATGTGATAATCTCTTCCTTGAACTTCTTTGCATTTTTATCTATGCATGCTTCCCAAATGATATAGTTTAGTTTTGTCTGTTTCCAAACTATATATAAGTGGAAGAATTTTTACATATTCTTTTGAGTCTTCTTTCAATCTCTATTATGCTTATAAGATGGGTCCATGTTGTTACATGTCAGCAATAAATGCATTCTCATTGCACGTCGTATTCCATTATATGGTGATATCAAAATTTATCCATTAAACTGTTGATGCTAGTTTGGATGGTTTTCACTTTGGGATTTTAATGAATAATGCCTTTATATTCTTGTACGAATATCCTGGTTCATACATGCACAAGTTTCTCTACATCATAAACCAGGAAAATCTCTGGGTCATAGGATACGCACGCTTCCAACTTTACTGATAATGCCAAGTTATGTTCCAAAGTCCTTATACCAATTTACACTTCCACTGGTAGCATTTGAGAGTTACTGTTCCATATTGTTGACAGTTTGAACCCTGCACCTGTCCTAGCCATGGTAAATACTCACATGTCCCTCATCAGACGAGAGTCCTCAGCGCGGACCAGCAAACTTCGGATCAGATTAGAATTCTCAGCCATGTCAGCACTGAGCTTCTGATGCACTGAATGATGCTCATCCACCTGGAGGCCATGAATACGCAGGAATGAATTAAAAAGGTCTCCCAAACTTCTTGAAAACTAGACAGATCGGGAAGACCTCTTCTACCATATACTGAGGCCCTTTTCTTTGTCCTGCTTACTGGCACCATCTTAACTACACATTGTTTGACCCCTTCCTCAATGAAATAAGTAGTCTATGCTGCCTCTAACACTCAAGGTGACATTCCCTTTGGATCTTTCCATGTCTTAGCATCGGGAGCCCTAGCAACACACATATTAATATTTTAGGGATTCAGGATGGGAATGCTGTCATAATTTGGGGCCGATCACAATCATTATCTTTCTTTTAAATTTGGGTTGTTGGAAAGCACTAAACCAGAGAGCAAAGTAGATACAACAGATAAGATGAAGGGTTAGCAAAGGAAACTGCAATGTAACATATTGTTTTAAAGTATTCCCCTAAACCAAACAGCAAGCAAGGTGGTCAAGAGCTAACTATTCCCGTTTATAAAAGAAATCCTTTAACTAGTGAACTCTCCAATACTAGTTCAATTTTGATTTTAAGAATTTGCAAAAATTCTTTAAATCATGACTATCATATAACATATGTACAGCTGTAGGATCGTTACTCTCCTAAGAAACATTTCAAACACCATTAGACCTACCAAGTTCTCACGATGGCATCCCACTAGGTGCCCTCACCTTAACTAGCACCTTTCGTAATTCCTCAAAGTAGACGGGGAAATCTGCTTCTACCTGAAGGTCTTCAATAGCAAAAAATGATGCCATTGACTGGATGATATCACCGGCCAAGTCAATATCATCAGTATTTATGGTGATCTATCCAGAGAAAAAAGAGACAAGTTTAGCACCCTCGGATATTAAAGACGAACTTGGCTGAAATGCAACCTGCACCTCCCCATAATCAACACATCTACTGAGCATAAATTTATACATGGTGATGCATACGATAGGCATTAGCCCTCCAGAAAACTACAAACCACACCCGCTATTTCTAGCAGTAGGCTAGAAGAACAACCCTTTAGCCTTGTACACTAAAAAGGAAATCATTCAAACAGTGAAAATGTTTCTCTTCACCTCCGTATTCTTAACCCTCCCAAATCAGATGAGGAAGGGCTGAAGAGGAGGGGGCAGAAACTGCTCTAGATTATCCCCCAGGGTCTAAGATGATTAACAGTAACAGACTAAGCTGAAATATGGTTTTACGACCTTGACCTTGGTGTCACCCACCTCACTTTGCACTGGTGGTGAACACTATGTGAGAAATCTACACCCACGACAGTACACGTTACCTCTCCGCTGAGTTTTATTTTTATATACAGCTGGCCACCATTCCGTAAGGATGTGAAACACACTTGAAATGGAGCATTCTGAATGTTGGTGTCTTCGGGTAAGAGAAAGTTCTGGTTGAGCCATATAACCACCTTAAAAATGAAGAGGGTGCAATGAACTTCCATTTTTAAAGTACGGTCATTCTTAAGAGTCATCCTTCTTTCTCGTGTTATTATTTGGTAAACAAACAAACAGTTATACTTTACCCCCAAGAAAACACTAACCACGCTCCCTTTTCCCACCTCACACGTTCTTAAGTAACATTCATAATTACGTCCGGCCCCACAGCACGCGTAATTCAATAGCATTTTCAACTCAGACATAATCTCATACGCTATGTGGAAACGATTCAGGTAAAATGCTAATCCTGTTTCCACGACAGCCCTTCTGTGGCCATGCCCTGGACCGTGCAGTCTGCTTAAAACCATTCCAGTCATTTCTTTAAAAAGTGTTAAATGAAATATGCACACTCCCTCAGCACAGACAGAGAAACAGCCACATGAAGAGGTGAGAATAAGTTTTATATCAGTAAGAACGGTGCTTCACAGGTCCCACGTAAGAAGCACCTGGGAGGCCTGTGGAAGGGCCCCCAACAGAGTTTCTGGTTCCACAGGCCGGGCAGGGGCCTGAGAATCGACATGATCAAAAGGCCTCGCTGAGAATTCTGAAGTCCAGCCACAGGTAACTCCCACTAGTATCAGTCCTTCAGGCTTTACAAGGTGCTGTCACATCAATTAGGAATCTTCAGGGGCCCCTGTGAGGTAAAATACCCTCATTTACAGATAAGGAAATCAAGGCTCAGATTGTTAAGAGGCGTTCCCCAAGGTCATGAAGGATTTAATTAGTGAAGGTAGCATTTGAACCCCAAAATGTGCCCAGCTCCAAGTCCCACTCTTTCCAATATGATGTAGATTCCTCTTGAAACACTAGGTCAAAGCGACCACACAAAGACCATAACAGAGAAAGAGGCATGACAAACTGGTAAGAGTTCACCTGTAACTAAGGCTTGCTCAGATAACTCTGTTGTGGTTTTTTTCCAAAGTGAGAGGAGATATTTTAACAGTATTTTTGTTATAGGTTATAAAGCAACTCCAAGCTACATAACTCTTTCATGTCATATTGACAGCTACCAAATAACCCATTCATGTAATTCCTACTTTCTAAGAAATAACATCCAAAGGTTTCTAAAATGCAAAAGTATTGAAAGAAAGAAGCCAGATGCTCACTCTCGGGGCCCGTTCAGTGATGACAAAGTTGACATAGCTGAGCGGCTCGCTGGCAGAGTCCGGGCTGGTCAGCGCATACATGGAGAATCGGGGTAGCTGTCTTGTCAGTTCAAATACGTGAAACTGGGTGCTGTGGCCAACCAATGGAACACAAGAGAACTGTTTCACGTAGACGGTTATTTCAAAGTGCAAGGCCCCAATAATAAAGTCACTACTAGACCATCAAGTGGATATTCAAGGGTTTCGCTGACAAAAAAAAAAAAAAAAAAAATCCCCCCAAATTTGGGTTAAAGCACTATAGTAACGGGGTTTGGGATTTAGAGATGATATGAGACTATATATACACATACATGCACCAAGGGTTTAAACACCCTAAAATGAATGTGGAACGGCTTTCATCTTCCACAAATCTGTTCTTCTTCACTAGCTGAGGTTATATATAACCCTAAGATGCATCCCAACCCTGTAGTCTTTGTGGTCAAAACTAGAAACTGACAAACCACCAATTAAATTTTTTGAACTTTTGTAATTATGAAATCATTAAACTAAAACCAGAAAATAACCATCTTAAACTTACGTACCCTACTTTTTTAAAAAAAAAAGATTTCAAATTAGGGAAATACAAAGGCCCTGGGAAACCTTGCCTGGGTGGGTAAGAGCCATCAGATGGCTTCTCTGGCCCCACAGACTCCCTGGCATAATGGAAAAATCTACACATCTCATCGTCCTCTAAGTATTGTCTGGAAAAGAACTGTGACTTGCAAAGGGTCACCTGCTTCTGTAACCCACGAAGGTTTTCAAGTGCAGATCCACAGGGACATCTTTGGGAGGTGTAACTGGGATGCGGATGGAGCTGGAGAGGTTGTGAATGCTGGGGTGTACCACGTGGCTTTCCCCAAGAAAAATGCCCTCTGCAAAAATCAATACTGCTCGGATGATGGTGTCTGCCGGGATGAGAGAAAACGGCAGTTCAAGAACCACTCCAGGATGGCACAGGTGCCACAAATGCCGGCTGCAAATAATGTCTTACCATTTGAGGTAGAAATGCACAACTCTGCATGAGCGGCCTGAGTCTCGTTCCCCAGATTGACCGAGAGGGCGGTGTGGAGCTTCGTATTGGCTGGGATTATGCCCCGCTGCCCTTCGGCCTCATTCAGTGGACTGCTCGATTCGGCCTGCGAAACATCCCCAAACAGCGAACTAATGTCAATTTTAAATAATACAGCTCTTCTGCTTCAACAGACGCACTGTTCATCATTTTATTATATTAGTCTGATGCTTCGGAATTCAGAAGACTCTCCTCATTAGTGACCCCTGCTCTACCTGGACTTTCCCAAGTGAAAATGCCCACGTCCCTTCTGCATTTAGGGTGCACTGTATCCCATAGTGCCTTTTACATGTTTTATATTGTTCTTTTAAAACGACAAAATAAAACTCACTTAGCATAGCAAATTCAAATACAGTTATGTATGACAGGACAAATTAAAATCTTCCCCAGTTCAAATTAAAATCCTCTGGCCAGTTTGGCACCTACATGTACACACACATGCGTGTACACACACACACACACACACACACACACACACACAATTTTCTGTAGCTGTCAATTTTTATGTTGTTTTCGAAAAGCTAAAAAGATACTCCATACATACTGTTCCTCCTTTTTCCACTTAATGATCCCACAGTTATCCTTCCATATCAGTCCAAGTATACACACTGCATTCTTCTGAGCTGTTTAATACTCCCCCATGTAAGCTCCCCACTATTGGTCCACATTTAAGTTGCTTCCAACTGTTCGGTGCTACATACAGGGCAGCAGTAAATGTCCTGGACCACTCATGCAAAGACGTCTATAGTTTAGCTGCCCGGAAGTGGAATTTCAAGATGAAAGGATACATGTGCTCTCAATTCTGACCGAGACAGAAAGAGGCTGATGCCACCTACACGTCTGCCAGGGGGAGGAAGGGGGCTGCACTGTAGCAGAGGCTCACATTCTCCTTGTTCTTGCACATCTGCCAGTTCTCCTGGTCCTTCTCAGCTTTTCAGATTCCGTTTCCCCGTCACGCTAGGACCTACCTTGGCATTTTCCTCATAGTTCCGGAGCTCCAGCAACAGATTCTGTTTTTTCTGACTCAGCTCTCGGATCAAGTCCTGCTCTACGCTGGTGTCCATGAGGTTCCCTCTCATCTCAGCCGTGCCTGGCAGGTAGCCCCGGACTGAACACAAGGAAAAAACATTCGCCGCACTAAGGAATATCCCAAGAAGAGCCAACACTACTTTTAAGTCATCAGTTACCTGGTCGTATAGGACCAAAAACCTAAGTTCTCATTTCCTCATCTTAGGTGAACTTACTAGGACAAGAGAACATCAATACAAACACATTATAGTGGAATTTCCTGGTATTCTGCCCCAATTAAATCAAAAATCCGATTTCCCCCATCCCAATTTACTTTCCCCGTCCACTGAGCAGCAGATTAGCTGCACATGTCCATCCATCCGGTAGTCCCCCTCTACCACGCCAGCGATTGCAGAAGAAAAGTTGTCTTTAAAGATGACCTCCCCCGTTCGGTCACTCCGAGCATCAACCTAAAAATAAAATAAGAACTTGAAAAATTGCTTATGTCACAGTTTTTTAAAAAAAATTTTTTTAAGTCATTTAGTTTTGGAATTTTTAAGAGTACGCCATGGAGCCCCGTGGCTTCTAAGGAGGCACCTATGACCACTGGAGCCTGAGGGGACCATAAGAGACCTTAACCTCGTGTGTTTTCTTCTTTCTAAATAAGTTGTTTTATATATCGGCCTTAACATAATATTTCATTGGGAGATATAGGTTAGCCGAGAGGCAGTACATATAACATATACAATATGGTACAAAAGTCCAAACTGCCCGGGTTCCGATTCCAGCTTTGCCACTTACTATCTATGGGGGTCCTGAGCAACTTTCTTGACTGTTCTATGCTTGGCTCCTCATTGGAGGATCGATAACAAGAACATGAGAAAAACAACTGAACCTATACCTCAGAGGGTTAGAATAAGGCCTAAAGGCGTTACACATGTAAAGCACTTAGAAGAGGGCCAGGCACATAGAGGTATATAAAAAATGTCAGCTCTGTATAACAATTTTATCTTTATTATATATAAATGTACAAAATATAGTTATATCTAAAGTTTGAAAAATGCCACCCTAGCCGACCTTCCACCACTGATATAACCTTTTACAATAACCCTGTTTGACAGTCCCTCTTCCACATAAACTATTGAGCTACCTTAGCGAGCCCTCCTATCCCCTGTAAATCTCCCCTTCCCAAAAGAGGCAAATAAATAACTCAACAGAAACAAATGCATCTCAAAAACAATAATGAAGAATTATGGCTTAAACTGATGATTTTTTGCCTAAGAAAATATACATTATCAATAAAAGTCGAGCTGTAGAAAATCTAGGAAAGCAATCATCTCAATGACCAGTGCCATTCATTATTTTTGCCCTTTCATAAACATCCTTCTGGGCAAAACTTTGTAATGAAAAAATAGAGTAATTTAGGGCATAGCCTACTATTAGCTCCAACTCCTTGTCCAGAGGCTATCACATTCACGTATCCATGCTATTAATAACATCATGTAAGCCTGAAAATTATGGATATTAAAGCCTGTGAAGTAATGAACGGCCTGTATTTTACCAAAGGTCTTAACACATCAACATAACCTGCTAACTCAGATGGAACAAAACTGGCTTCTTTCTGGCCACTTAAAGGCCTTCAGCACTGCACTGCCACAATATTCAGCAAGTAAGAGGGTTCTCTGCTAACTAAAAAGCAGGGCTACAAATTAACGCTTCTGTGTATTCTGCTCTTCTACTTTATCCGACATGGAGGTTTAACCTGGAGAGGGTGGCCCTCTGACTCAACAAAGGACCTACTAAAGACAGAATTAATCAGCTCATTGCCTTTATTTAGTATTTTTTCACCTACATTCACGTTGTGTCTATATATTTTCCTTTTCTAGGCTATTTCTATTAAGTGTAGATAACAGTTTTTCTTCTTTTATAATGAACTGTGTAACTTTCTTATCTTTTTTAATGCTCTGGAACAGATTACATAATAGAAATTCCTTAAAATTTTGAAAATGTTTAACTATAAAAACATCTAAGCCCAGAGTCCCATTTGAAGGTAAGTTTTGATAACTTCTCAAGTCTTGTAATTTCTAATTTTCAAATCAATCATAATAATTTATATCCCCCTAGAATATGGTCCATTTTATAGATTTTCAAGTTACTTAATAAGCAACTATACAGTCTGTCCTTATAATTTTTAATACTTATACCAGATACAAAAAGAAGTAGAGGAGAAGGAACCAACATAACAACTTTTTAGAATCCATTCCTCACACACAGCCAAGGAAGGGTATAAGGTATCAGCCAAAAATAGAGAAGAACACAAAGAAAAGATAGGAATTAGCTGATTTCCAGGCAATCCAGCACTGACAGACAAGAAAGCTCGGGCAAATGGTATCCATGGAGATCTGGCAGCTATTTAGGCAGTTTCTAACAAGACAATTCTGACTTGCCAAAAGTCTAGAAAATTCTAATTTGAAGTTAAAAAAGGAAAGAAAGAAAAAAATATTTTATTTTGAAGTTACAGTTGGGAAAACAATATGATAACATGATTATTCCCATTAGTTCTACGTTTTCAGTCAGTTTTCAGATTTGTTAGGAAAGAGCTATACAAACGGTTCATTATTAGCTTATTAAAATTCCTATTTTTACTGGTCTATACCTACAATGGATTCTCATTCAAGGAAGAGAGTTAGAAAGCATCTTCTGGAGATTATTCCCCAAACAGGGTCAGAAGACTAAAAAGATCTTCACTCACTCCATAGTGCTGACAAGTATAACAGGAAGAAAAAATGTGGAAAGATTATAAAGTTAAATTTGAAAGCACAGCCCAGGAATGCAAGTTTGTACTCTCATGTTACTGTTCTGAATCACACAGCCAATATATCTGGACAAATATTACTTTGAACTATACCTGAACTCTGTTGTTGAAACTTACCTTCCCATTGGACCAACCAGTTATCAGTTCACATACTCCATCAGAATTAAGGTCAAAAGCATGAATGCTCATGGCATGATTTTTGGACTGAAAAGGAATTCCAGTAATTAGTACAGAAGTCTCTCAACAAGTATAACAAGTATAAAATTCCTGAATATCAGAGGCTAAATCATACTAACTTTAATTCTCCAGTATCGGGCTGTTTTGTCATAAACTCCAACTGTGCCATTGGAAAGGGCATAACCAAACCGACTACCATACATGGGGCAAAGAGAGGTGATTATCTGCAAAAAATAACACATAAAAATACAACAACTTTTCATTAAAGCTCAATTTAATTCAAAGTATGGCTTTATAAAATTGCATGCCTTGCTAAAAGTGTGTTAAAATTAGATTTAAATGCACTTCCAATCCATTAGTGGGGAATGAACGCCTCTTCTCTATGATCCATGTCATCTGTTTCAGAGGTGTGTAATCAGAATTGAATAAACTCACAGAGCCTGCTGTTTTAGATCAGATTATATGGCAAGTTTCAGCAAATTATTTTTTTTTAAAAAAACAATAAAACTGAGAGAGTGAGGAGGAAATAAACAGAGTACACAAGATCTAGAGTATAAAACAGATGTTATATACGCTGACTCAAAATGTTTTAATGATTATTCTAATTTCCTTACCTTATAATATCCCACAGTCTAAATTTTAAAAAGACTTATAAAATCCACTGGTTTCAAATATCTTTTATGTGTATACTTTTCTTTCTATGACATAATTTTTTTCACTAAAGATGAAAGACATTTTTTAGAAATAAACGTAATCCTTCCAAAAGTGAAAACCCAAGCACACGGATCTGTGTATATATGTAAAAGTATACAGAATGCATATATTATACAGAAATATTTATAGGACTGTTTTGGGATTTAATATCTCAAAGAGATAAAATTTTAGATACTAAATGTAATTAATTACCTTTTAAAGTTAAAACCAAAGCTTAATAACGCCAATGATCCTCCAGCTCTACTTTCTAATTCTGACCCTAATACAAGAGCTATTAAGAAATAAATTGTATAAAGTAGGGAATAGTTATGTAATTTCCTCTATGCCTACAGCTTTTCTACAAAACCACCCACATCACTTAATTCTGAATACAAAGTGCTGTGTAGGACTTCAGAATTTTTCACTCAAGGCATTCTTCTGGTAATACTAAGTACTGTTCAACGACCAAATGAATTATGATTTTGCTGATCTGTGGAAGACATTTGAGCTAAGGCCAAAATGAAACCAAGAGGAGAGAAAAATGGCCCTGAAATGATAAATTTTATAAAGTCCACATTTTCATAAATTTAGCCCCAGATTCCCTAGGTCCCTTAGTTTTTCCCTACTTCACTAGTTTCTTTGTTCTGTGGAAGAGAGGATCAATAGTCACCTCAGATCCCTAGCTCTAATTCATGTTCTCCTAGCCTTTTCTAGAACTTAGAAAAAAGTTGTTTCAAAGAATGCACTCTCCTCATATCTAGTATTGACAATAAACAAAAATCCAACAAAATCTGAATGATTCCCACCAAATGGAAAAAGATTTACTGTAAATGTGCATGAAAGGGAAATGGCAACGCAGGACAGCACCTAGGGGCTGGAAATTCTCAAGTTGGCTTTTCACAGGCTAGCAGGGGGAGGTGGCAAATCTCTTTGAGAGTCTGATGAAAGCTAAGGACCCTCTCTCCAGAAAAACACACGTTAAACACGTACACATAACGCAGAGCTTGTTGTATCGACACACATCTTCAGACTGCTGCTTTGGGCACTCAACTCTCCCCTTCATTTCTTCTCTATACACAACTATCGCTTTACAATTATGACAACCGAATATATAAAAAGTACAGTAGGACTAAAGAAAAATCTATGACTCTCATGATAGGATAAAGGTAAATTAGTTAAAATCATTGATAACACTGTATATTAATATGCAATTTTTGCTTCTTGGTCTCCTTTCACAGTTAGGAGAACTGAAGCCTGACTTTCCCAGATAGCTGTTCTAAGTGAACGGAAACAAGGACAAGTCGTCAAGTGTGGTTTTGAGGCCAGTGCCCCCAAGTTTTTCTGCTACAGACTCCCAACCTCTGCCTGACTAAACTCTGCAGAACCCCACCATTCTGACCTCTAAAACTCCCTTCTGCTGTTTTTTTCTGTTCATTTACAATGTTCACAAGCCACTGCTCCTTTATCCCCTTCTCTTTCCTTAATTCAGAATATCCTAATTATTTTTTGTTTCCATCTTGCTCAAGCCTGAAAAACCAGCAGCATATATCCCAAGAATGTCAAAACTGCAAAGGAAAAGAACAATCATAGGCACCACTTTAAAAAATAAAGTTTAAACTCTTTAAGAAACATATCAGGCTCAATTACATGAAATAATTCTAATCACAAAGAAACTACCTGAGTTCTCTAACATCTAAATTTTAAGTTGACCTTCAGAGACATGCCTAAGAAGGACTTAATGTGAATGAAGAGAAAAAGCATAAAAATCTCATTGAGGCACTTCATTCAATTCCATTTAATATACGCAATGATGAGGAGGGGTACAAGGCACAAAGGCTCGAATCCTGACCATGCCACTTAACAGCCATGACACTGTGTGAGCAACTTAACAAAGAAACTTGACATCAGTTTCCTCATCTGTAAAACGGGAATAATATTCCTTTCCTAATAAAGTTGTTGTAGTGTTACATGAGTTACTTCATGTAAAGCACTTAGAACAGTGCCTGGCACATATTAGGTGCACGATAAATGGCTGCCATGATGATGATGATGATGACGACGACGATGATGCATTAACTCATTAAAAAAATGGCTTTGTGCTCAATAATTTTCCTCTATTTGATCAGTTTTTCCAAAATATATCTTATACAAAGATTTTTAAATGCTTCTTTCTTAGTAAAGCACAGGTCTGTTAAATCCCCACAGTTTTTACCCTAAAACTGTCTAGATTGTGAGAAAGATGTCACCGCTCTCTCATCTGACGTTATGTTTGATTGTGCTGATCTATCCTGCCCCAGGTTACCATAATTCTGAGGTGGCATCACATACCTCTGTTTCTGTCATTTCTGCCACGATCTCATCTTCTTTAAAAACGCGAATATCAAAGTCTTCAGATCCAACAAGAAGCTAAAAGGAAAAAAAAAAAAAAACATCATGCATATTTAGTTCAGCAAGTGAACATAGAAAATTTTCCATAAATAAAACAAAAACTTGCATAATACTTTGTACGTCGCTACTGCTGCCCGAGAGCTCCAACCTCCCGCATGGCTCAGGAGGCTCCCTCTAACACGGTCAACAAGTCCCGACAGCCAAGGCAAAGTGGCTGGGAGAGACTCTGTCCGGCCATGTGGGCCGCACATCCTGCCAGAGCATGTGCTTCCAGTGAGCGCCTGAAAGTGCTCCCCGGTTCAGCACCTCTCTCCCTGCAGATGGAAGACCTGGTTCAAATGCCAGAGCCCAGTACCCACGGACAAGAGAGAGGTAAGTCATTGCTCGACACAGCATGTCATTGGATGCTCAAGAAGCTAACTTCTAGAGTAACCAAGAGAACAATTTCAAAGGCTAAGGGCCAATTTCTAAAACTTTTAAATTCCTGAAAAAGTTGGCCAGAATTGAAAATGACTTGCTAATATGGTTTCAAAGCATCAGAAGCTCATCATTTAAGCGAAAGAGTACCAAAATCAACCATGAGATGCTAACACCTCTCTCAACACTAATATCACTGTCATGAGAACATTTTCAGCTAAACCAGAACAGAAGTATCTCCTCCCCCACATACCTCTTTCTTCCCATCACCATCAAAGTCACACAAAGCCAAGGAATGAACATTATCTCCAGTAACCTGAAAATAAAACTAAATATCATGAATATGCCATATTTTTTCACTTAATCTGAATATCCTAGCTACATGAAAGAAAAGATTATATAAACCACTAATTGGTGTTGTTCAAATTTTGCATATTCTTTTTTTAATGTACAGAATTATAAATGTGGTTCCATTTTGTTTTTTCTCATTCATTAGTCAATGGTAAAAAAAAAAAACCCCATAAATAAAGAACATTAAAAATAAAACTATTTAAGAGAACTAAAGAGAATGTTTTGTTCTTCATACCGTCCAAAAGAGGTCATTTCCTTCATGATCAAAACCCTGCAGAGCACAATTTCCACCAATAATTGCAAGAGGAGATGAAATGTCTCCCAGTGTCCCCAACACAATTGCATTGGCCCCATCTGCTACCTAAGAAGAAAATAAAACAATATAAAATCTCAAATAACAACAATGCGCAGGCAAACTGGAGGTAACATATATCCTCATCTTTATTTGGATGCTCAAATGTCTCTATCATCATTCGTGAGAAACCACATGGTCTCCCAAGAGACAGTCCAGAGCTGTCCACTGAGGACAGTCGCTGTGGCATATGTGGGCTTATGAAAGGATGAGCGCAGATCCAGGATACGCTCCGGCCCTGGGCCTCATACACTGCTCTGCTACAATAAATGCTGCAAAACCCAAGGTTCTCTCAGACCACCGGGTTTTAGAGGCCAAATTACCCACAGAATCAAGACTTATGCCTTTAAAAAAACCCCAAATTTTATAATTTTAACCATTTTGGATGGAAATTGTTTTGGTACTTATTACCAGTTCTCTTACTTCCCCTCTTTTTCATTGTAAAGTTATTAAAAAATACAAAAAATAATAAAACACCTACAGACCCACCACTTACAATTAAAAAATGTCCCAGACTTCTTGAATAAAGTACAAAAGCATAATTCAATTTATTTTTGGAAGATTCACGGACATCTTCATCAACACGAACTGCTTACTGTACAGAAAAAAATCAGTGTTATATAATCTTTAAGTGGGATAATTATTTTTAAAATTGGCTATAAAGACTTCATAAGAAATCAAAACTTTTAAATGACCAATCAATCAGAAAATAAAGTTAAAAGATAAATAATAAACTAGGAAAAACAACTGCTATATAGAAGACAGTTAATATTTTTATTAATAAAAGAGTTAATAAAAAACAAATAAGGGTCAATACCCCAAGCCAAAAAAAAACACAGAAAATTCATTATAGAAATAAAAATAGCCAAAAAACATGAAAAATGTTCTTTCTCACAATATATCATTTTTCATTTTTCAGATTAGCAAAGTTGAAAAAGAACAGTACTATCCATTATTGTTTTGGGTAGGATAAAACAGGAATTCTAGTAATGAGGGGAAGGTGGGAAAAAGTAGTCTTTCTAGAGACCAATTTAGCAATTATCTATCACAATTTCATTTTAAAAAGGTTTTTAACTGAGTAACTGTTAAGATGAACCCTTGTGTTTATCAATTTCATGTGTCAATCTGACTAGACAGACCATGGTACCCTGATGTTTGGTCAAATGTTATTCTAGATGTTTCTGCAAAGGTATTCTTTAGATGAGATTAACACTTGAATCAGTAGACTCTGAGTAAAGCAGATTACCCTCTATAATATGGGGGAGGGGACTCATCCAATCAGTTGAAAGTCTTAATAGGAAAAAGACCAACCCCCAAGAAAGAAAGGATTCTGCCACGAGACTGCTTTAAGACTTGCATTTCAACATCAGCTCTTCCTTTGGTCTCCAGCTTGGTGGCTGACCCTGTAAATTTTAGACTGGCCAGCCTCCACAATCATGTTCACTCATTTTAAAAAAATATATCCCTCCCATGCCTCTCTCTCGGTATATATACACATCCTATTAACTCTATTTCTCTGGTGAACCCCGACTAACACAGTCTTATTAATTCCCTAATTCCATCTTGTACAAAAACATAGGAAGCATACCTATGTGACTAAAGATTTCTTAGAAGGAAAGAAAAACACTAACCATTAAAGAAAAAAATTGATCATCTGAACTTCATTAAAATTCAAAACGTTTGCTCATCAAAAGATACCTACGTATTGGAATAAGCCACATACTGGGAGAAAATATATGTTATATATAAACTTGACAAAGACCTTATACCAAGTATATCCAAACAACATCTACAAATCAATAATACACACAAACTAGCAATAAAAAATAGGCAAAAGACTTAAATATTTCACAAAAGAAGACATATAAATAGACAATAAGCACAAGACAAAGTGTTCCATATCACCATTCATGAAGAAATTGCAAAATGAAACCAGTTATCAACCTTGACCAAATAAAAAGTTATCAAGTGGATGAAGCAGATGTAAATGGCAACATCTCCATGTTTAACTGCACTACAACAGTCACATAATAAACCAAAATAAATATCTGATTTCTTTCAAGCATTAAAAAGAGAACGAACAATGAACATTAGTGGGCAATGGGAACTTTACGGTTATAAAGGGGTATACTTGCCTCTCTGTAGAACAAATCTGAATTATTGTAGACGTCGTAAGCCAAAAGATTAGTCTGTGTTCCCACTAAAAGAGCATCATAGCCAAGTTCAGGGTTCAGCACTCCTGCAGTCAGGCAGCTGACGGCCTGATTAATGTTGAGAAGCGAAACATCAGACTCGAGGGGGCTCTGGAAGACCCTGGATGCACTGAAATGCTGGCTCCGCGTATGAGGATTGTGAATAAAAACCTAAAACGAAAACAGTTAATTACATTCCCTTAAAACCAAAAATGTAAAATTAACACTTTTTTTTAAAAAAGGACAAGTTATTAACAGATAACAAAATTAATAAGTCACTTTAATCACCTACAAAACTTAAAACACCCATAATATGGTTCTGTGCGCAGCTAGCTTTCAATACTATGAATTGTGGCAATCCACTGGTTCTCAGCCTTGTAAAGAACAAGGTAACTCACAAGATCTAGCTGTTGCTCACCAGGGCAATTCACATGCTAGCCACCAGCCAAATGCCAAGGCACTCTTAGAATTAACCAGCCTTTTCCTGATCAACCACAGGAAGCCGCTACCAGCTACGGTGATTGCTGCATACCAAAAAGATCACAGAAAATAGAATAACAAACACTTCCTTTAGTATCTTTCACTCAAGTACCTAATAAATTTATTTCCTAACCGTTAAAATAGTCTGGTAGTTAGTAAATCTGTTTTACGAACTTAAACTGAGTCATACAAATCAAACTTCTTGAAAGCTTTCACAGTCTATACTAGTAAGACAGAATTAAATAATTAGCCCCAAGTTAATTAAACAGTTTCGACTACCATAAATATAATTACCTAAGTGTTTACACAAATCATTCAATTTCCCTGGGCTTCCTCTGTAATAAGGAGGTCTGGACTAAAACATGTATTCTCAAAGAGGGGTGATATCCCTCCCAAGAGGAGTAACTGGGTTTGGGGTGAGGGAACTTTATATATGAGAATGGCCGCTTGCCCGCCAAAGGGCCACGGTACAAAAACGGATATATTAAAATTCCATTAGGGAAATGCTCATTTTCTTAAAAAAGCTCCATGGTGGGGGGTGGGGGGGACAACATGAAAAAAGAGAGAGAAACAATGAACTAGAGATTCCTAAGCCCCTTTAAGCTCTAAAATTCACTAATTTTAAACAAGTATTTCATCTCTTTGGTATAAATCCAAACAGAATTAATTTTAAATTATTACCTAAACGAGGTGACCCATTCGACAAAATAATTTTCAAAAGGATTAGAAACATATAGAAGAGGTGCATAGGTACTGAAGATCGCATTCAAGTTCTCACGTAACACTTCACATTTGTAAAAATGTTACTGCATTTGATCCTCATAACAAGCCCTTATTTATGGATGAGGTCAGAGCGGTTGAGCCCCTTTCCCAAGGTCTCTCAGCTAAGTGACAGGACTAAGACATGAAGCCTGGTGTCTGGTTCCAGACCCTAAGCTCTAGCCACCACATCTTACTTCCTTTTATAACAGTTCTGAACAAAAGAATTCTCATGGAGGACATGGCACCATAGTGTAGCGGTTGGCACATCTGCTTTACATGCAGAAGGTCCCTGGTTCACGCCCCAGTGGAGCCACGGTCCATGGTCTACAGCCATGCCACCCTGAACGAGCCCGATCCCATCTGATCTTGGAAGCTAAGCAGGGTCGGGGTTGGTTAGTCCTTGGATGGGAGATCACCTAGGAAGTCCAGGTACTATAGGCATAAATAATAAAAATTAAAAATTAAAAGAACTCTCATGGAGTCTTCTAGTAATTAGATAGGCTGAGTAAGAAGAGGAGGGGAAATAACATGCGGACTTCATAATAATCGTTATTGGAAGAGAGTTTTTGTTTTACTGCCAACAAAAGCAACAAGAGTCCCCAGAAGTGCAACTTTTCTCTAGCTCCCGTCCTTCTGTTCTCAGCCAACAGAAATCAGAGCTCAGGAAACTTACCTGTCCCAAAGACAAGGAAAAAGCCAAGCTCGGTCACAGCAAAGGGAACACACTCCCAGTGCCTTCAGCCAAGGGACTGGCTGACGCTCACACTACATTTGTTCTAGCTGAAGGGGTGCTGCTGACAGTTTAGATCCAACTGACCCCCTCCGCTCCATGGTAAGAGGGAAAACATTAAGGTTCATCTTGCAAGAAACCTCTTTTAAAAGTGTCCACGCTTCGGCTGAGACCAGATCCCAGCTCCATGTTCACACCAGAGTACTACTTTATGTGACAAAATTCTCTTTCTGGAAACACAGGCCCGAAGAGTCAAAGGGGCTTTGGCCTTACCTGGAATGTTTGTTTGAAAGGGAGAATCTATTTGAGTATTACTTGGATCATAAAAATATTCCCAATCTTTTTAGTCTCAAGATAAAAGAAAATCAGGTCAGAACTTTTCAGATTTGTTTGAAGTTCTGAACATAAAAGGTCCAATTACACAGGACACAGGTGCCTCTCTCTCTCTCTCTCTCACTCTCCCTCTCAGCCATCTTCAGAAACAGACCTAGAATCAAGTGTCCCTGCCTCCCACTTTAGGTCACTTTTCTGATGAAAAGTCTTCATAGAAACCTCCGCCTAGGCTTCCTGCCCCCACTCCCACTCCCACACTCGCTCCCTGCATCTCTGCTGCAGTACCTGCCAGAGCTGTATGTAATGCAAGCCAAGTCAATCACCCACTTTAATCAAAACCAAGGTCACTGTGGTCTTCAGGCACCATATGATCTGGCCCTTAGCTACTTCACCTCTCCCCTCATTCCAGCCCAGCAGCCTGCTTTTGTTCCTGGAGCACAGGCAGTGTATTTCTACCACGGAGCCTTTGTACTTACAGATGCCTCCGCCTGGAAGGCACTTACCCC
>CM053508.1:125442819-125455069 GCA_028627145.1 Eidolon dupreanum | reverse complement strand
CATTTATTTAGCTGCTGTGTATCCACAGTAGAAATAACATGAATTTGTTTTTGGCATTTGTCAGTGCCTCTTAACAATAACAATGAACATTATTAAATGTCAGGCTCTGTACTAAGCACATTGCTCCATTATACTACTTAATGAAAATGAAACATTATTTTTTACTTAGGTATCGCAAGGTGTATCATGAGGTAACATCCAACATAGGTGGAAATGTCTTGAAAACTACAAATCAGTATATAAATGTTAAGCTTATTACATCAACACTGTGTCAGAGAACATGGACTCTTATTTCATTTCCATGACTTGCTAATAGAGTGAACCTCTCTGAACCACTATTCCAGTCAGTAAAGTGAGAATAAAAAAAAAATAACAGCTAACAGTGACCATTCCTTAAATACCAGTGCTTTACATGTATTAATTTATTTAGTCCTCCTAACAACCTTATGTGGTAGATACTATTATTAAGTACCTTGCTCAAGATCATGAAATTAGTAGGTACTGGAGCCAAGTTCCAACACAGTCGTGCTATGCTGTAACTGCCTTTGCCATCATAGCAAGGATGCTAAGATAATTAAAGTAATAACGCTTTGTACCTGTTAGAAATTATTAGGCTTGGTGTCACTGTATTTCATGTATTTGGGGAATGCCTCCATCAATACAATGCCTTGATGTGCCTTGTCTGTCATTTTTCTGGACTATAAGCGTTCTCAAAGTAGAGACTCCAGCTTTATCTCTGAATTTCCAACATGTAGCGCAGAGGAGGTTTTCAATAAAAGTCTTTTGAATGACGTCTTTTTCATCTCAAAACCCCCACACCTTGTAGAGCACCTGGCTTGGCACACAGCAAGTACCTAATAGGTACTTAGTGAATAAATTATGGGAAAAGATGTGAACTACACGGATAAAGAAAAGTGCAATATAAATCATTTATTTTAGGAGTATTTGTATTTTTTTTTTCAAGCTGTTTGTATCAAGGCAGTCTAAGATACTTGAAGGAATTCAAGAGTGACAGGCAGAGGCCCTGGGATCGAATGAGGTCTGCTACTACTTCTAACCCTGACCAAGACCATTCCCCGTTCTGTAAACTTCTCTTCCCTAAGCTCCCTATGGGGACTTCGACATTGTCCGAGTCTAAGTGCCTGAAGACAAGAAAAGTTAACTGCTCAGGAAAGCCATTAATGCGAGACTCCATTATTCTCCATTATTCTGCGGAAGATTGAGAACTATAGGATGACTGCTGACCGGTTGCCGGGCAACCCTGGCTGGGGGCGGGGTCGGAGAGCGGGGGGCGGGATCGCAAGGTAGCAACCAGCGGAGGATGTGGGGACAGCAGGGACCCGGGCTTCGTGCGGGTGGGAACGGTTACCTTGCCCGCTTGGGTGGCGGCCGCCAGGCACGGGTGAGTCCCGTCGTAGCGCCCTACGGCCACCATGCGGGGGCTGATTTTGTGGCGCAGTTTCAGGGTGAACACGGGCAGCAGCATGATGGCGGCGGCTCTGGGGCGGACGGCTGGCAGCCCGAGGCCGGCGCAGCGGAACCCGCCACACCCGCCGCGGTGAAGGACACAGGGACCAGACCAATCCCGCTCCAGCTGCCACAGGCTGGGCGCAAAAGAGCGCGGGACCGCGGTGCTCCTCGCCGGCCGCCAGCTACTTCTGCGGCTGCGCAGACCCGCCCAACGTCGTCCGCGGCTGCGTGGGCTGCGCCGCGTTCCTGCGGCTGCGCGGTGGAGCCTGGCTTTGAGTAGAGCCTGAAATTGGTTAGCGCTCTATGATGGAGTCGTGTTTTATGATGGTGTAATTTATCCGCCTTATTTTCGACTCCAGTAACATGTCTGCCGTGGCCGTGTCTGAACCAGTTCACTCACCAGACTAACTCTAGCACTATAGCCAAGCTGCAGATTACACACACTACTACCCCACTTCAAATAGTCATCAATTCAAGAAATAGTCTTGAGTGCCTAATCTGCTCCTTTGTTATGTTGATGGAAACTACAGCAGTTATATGCACTAAGTATACCACTCCTCAAAAAAAAAACAAAAAAAAACTATGCTTTAGACTCTCACATTTAAATAGTACACTGACTCTCCTAAGAGTCTATATATTTTCAAATGTAAATATGCAAAATTGAAAAGTCATGAATCTCGTCGACATGCATTCAAATATTTCTTGAGGGCCGACTATGCGTCAGGCACTGTTCTAGAAAATAGAGGTATAGCAGTAAACATACTAGTTTACTGTTCTGGAGCTGACATACTAGTCAGCTGAGACAAGCACTAACCGAAAAATACATGTAGTCGGTCATTTGGTGGTGAGCCACTGTTAACAAGAGGCCCACTGTGGGGTCCTTTGTGCCAAGGCCAGTGAACCAAGACTTAATTGCAGTTTCAGCACCTCCCAGGAATGTGACCTTAAAGCAAGGAGTCTGAAATTCTCCCGTTAACACTAGTCAGGTAATCTGCCTAATAAGATCCCTGCCACCCTTCCCCAAAAGAATGCTGCCCTAGCAGAAAACAGTCCTTTCTTTTCTTTTGCTGATAATTTTCTTATCCTGCCCAGTTTCTGCCTATGAAAACCTTCCATTTTGTACGACTTGTATTTGCTATATGGGGTGCTGTCAGATTCATGAATAGCTCAAGAAAGCCAATTAGGACTTTAAATTTATTGGACTGAATTTTTGTTTTTTAACAGTGCTATACAGATAAAGGAGGGAAGAGGAATAGAGGATAAAAGGATTTAAATAGAGTGGTAGGAGTCTACGGCTATGTCACTCTGAACATCCTAGATCTCGTCTGATCTCGGAAGAAAGGAAAGAAAGAGAAAGGAGGGGAAGGAGAGGGGAGGGGAGGGAGAAAAGGAAGGAAAAAGAAAGAAAAAGAAAGAGGTAGGGAAGAGACCTCATTGAGAAAGTGACATTCGGGCTAGGACTTGAAGAAAGTGAGGGAGTCATCCTTGAGGGAGAGTGTTCCAGCAGAAAAATTTCAGGGAGAAATTCCAGCAGAAAAAAGGGATCACTCTGGCTGCTTTCCAGAAATAGACATGTAGGGGTGAGAGATGAGAGATAACATTCTAATCTATAGAAAAATTTTGTATAGAAGAATTTATTCGAGCCACAGTTTTGAGGACATTGTCCTCAATGGACTCAACGGACTGAGAAAATGCTCTGGAGAATGATAGTTCTACAGTTCATTTTATACATTTAGAATCAAAGGAGAAAACATAAGGAAGGTCACATGAAATTCATTGCTGGTCAATTAAGGAGGCAGGAGAAAACAAAGCAGGAAATCTCTAGCATTGAGTAAAAAGCAAAATGGAGCAATATATACTTCTTTTATAGTGGCGTGTACAGGATAACATGTAACACTTACAATGTCACCTTAAGAGATGTCCCAACCTACAGAGAATTTTAATGAGTTTATTTGAGCCAAACTGACAATTGCTGGGAAGCAAAATCTCAACGGATTAAGAAAATGCTCCAGAGAATGGCAGTTTTGCAGCTTATTTTTTATGCATTAGAATTAAAGGAGGAGCCATAAGGAGGGTTGCATGAAATCCACTGGTGGTAGAATAAGGGGGTGGGAGAAAGCAAAGCAGGGAAGTCTCTGAAGTTGGATAAAAAGTACGACAGAGAGACACATACTTCTTTTACTTTGAGGCATACATGATAGTTAATAATTAACATTTACAGCACAGAGATAGAAATAGAGGAACAAGATAATAATGAATGGGCTCCGAGGTCTCTGTGTTCTGGTGTGAGGGTTGTGCCCTCAGGGGGCTGGAATAAAAGAATTACCCTGACATTCCAAGGATGTGTTATCTTAGATGCACAAAGACAATACACAGGCTTACTTAAGATAAAGATTAACCTCCGTCAAGAAACTACAGGCCCAGGATGTGGCTACCTGCTGTGATCTGCTTTTAGTTAGGAATTAGACCATCCTATGTGGTTAATTTATGTCTCTGAGTTTGCAGGGCCCCCCATGCAAGCTTCCCCTGAGCTTGTCAGGCCTGCTCTGTGGCCCCTTTCTCATTCACAGATTCAACAGAGAGCCAGAGTGGAAGTAGGACCTGGAGAGTTTGGCCAAGTGAAGAGAGGGTTGCCAGGAGGAAAATAACTATGTCAGATGGCTGTAGATAGGTCTTGAAAGATGACTTCTAGAATATTCATTTTTGCATTTTGTAATTACCGCTGTACAAATGAACATTGTTTTTCAAGCCTTTTGGTGCATTTGAGACTAGTTGTAAACTCTTGGAGATAATGTCAAAAGATGAAATTTGAGGGCACTAGCGAAATATAAGACCTGAGCCAATGGCGTGATAGGCCTTGCCTCTGAGTTCTCCCAGCGCCTTTCTGCTCAACTCCTTCTGTGCCCTGTCTGGACCCCACAGTCCTGTAACAGTTCCCCAGCTAGTCCTGTAACGGAAATTGCCCTGGGTCTGTCCTTCTGCCCTTGTCCATCAGAACTTTGTTTTGAGAAGCACCCTCTACCTCAGCCACAAGACCATCTCCACAAAGTCATCAGCAAACCTAATTCACTCCACTTCTCTGATAATGCTCATAAAACTCGATAGATTGTCACCATTAAAAATAATAATAATAATTAATTAATTTTTTAAAAAATTGATAGGCCACCTCTCTTAAGAATAGCTTGAAAGGAATGACTCTCTAGCAGAAGTCGTCTCACACTCTTCAGTTTTCTGACATTTACTGAGGGTCTCCATGTGCTAGGCAATATTCAAGTAGTTAGGGATCCAGAAGTGAACAAGAAAGACGTAATCTGTGTGAACCCTCGTGGAATGCATTAGTTTACTAATACACTGCCACAACAAAATACTACAAACTAGGTGAACTAAACAACAGAAATTTACATGATCACAGTTCTGGAGGGTGGGAGTTCAAGAGAAAGATGCCAACACAGTTGGTTTCTCCTGAAGCCTCTCTCCTTGGCTTGCAGATGCCCACCCTCTTGCTGCCTCTTCACATGATTATCCTTCTGTGCATGCACCCCTGGTGTGTATCTGTGTCCATATTTCCTCCTCTTAAAAGAACACCAATCAGGTTGGATTACGGCCCACCCTAACTGACTCATTTTAACTTAATCACCACTTTAAAGGCCCTATCTCCAAATACAGTCACATTCTAAGGTATAAGGGGCTAAAAATTCAATAAATGAATTTGGGGCTGGGAGCGAGGGGGGTAGGGAGTAACAGACATTAGACACCAAAGCAAATCACATCATTTTATCTGCAGGTAAGGTTTATATGCTAGGGCTCTGGGAAAGGCCTCTCAGAGGAAGTGACATTTGAACCAAGAGCTTTGTGACAAGAAAGTGGCACCTTTAAAAGATGTGCAGTAGGAGCATCCCAGACAGGAAACAGCGAGGTCAAAGGCCCTGGTTGGGTGTGTTTGAAAGAAGACAACATGGCTGAAGCCTGTTGAGTGAGAAAGAGAGTCAGCAGGGCCTGGGGTTTACTCTCTAGGAGTTTGGGTTTTATTCTTTAGTGGGCAGACGAGTCCATGTCCTACTGGATATCCATGCAAGGCTGCTCTTGACCTCCAGCCAGCCCACCAAGCCACGCTCACTCCTCTAGGTACTACTACCTTGGTGGCCTGCAATTTTGCAGTTGCTTTTCCTGAGACGACATTACAATTAGCAGCAGCAACAGCAGCAGCAGCAGCAGCACTAACATTTACAGAGCATTTTCTAGGTGCCATTCTAAGTACTTTTATGGGTCCTCTCATTTAATCCCACAATAACCCTACGAGTCAGGTACTATGGTCATCCCAGTTTACAGGTGACCAGACTTTACTGGGCTCACCTCCCCCTTTCATAACTCTTCACTGGCTCCCCATTTTCAACTAAAAAAGTTTGAGCTCTTTGACGGCTTACAAAGATCAAATTCTGACCAGTGTCATCTTCATCTTTTGCTGCCTCTTGCCTCAAACTCAATCCCTTCTCAGATCCCGCTCACATTAGCCCTCTGCCTGGAATGTCCTTCCCCACACTTTATAATTAAGTCCCCGCCCCCATCTCTGAAGACAGGCCGGACATCACCATTCCGGGGAGTCGTGTCTGACAGTCTCTCAGCGCTACTCCCACACTTCAGAGGTAGCTGCCCTTCCCCTGTGCTTTCCTAGGTCCCCTGGCAATCACATCATTTGCCATGTTGGGGGTATTTGAGTCTTCGGATCGCAACCCCAGTTAGAATCAGCAAGGATCCCCCAGAAGGAGAGAGCACCCCCTTTCTCCCTGCCACGCACTGATTGGGGATAGGGACATGTCAGCTCCCCTCTAAGGAAGAAGGTACAATAGCCAGGAAAGATTGGTGCAGAATTGACCCTCTCCCTTCCAACTGTTCCAGAATCTTCTTTACCTTTCATGATCCACCAGGAATCACTCCCTGGCCCTTCAGAGGGGACACCTGCCATCTTCATATCAGCGAGAGCTAAGGCTCCTGACAACCCAGGACTTGTGGGGGAGGAGCTGGTGGGCTCTCGGTCGGCAGCACTACATAGTGGGTAAGCCCACGGGCCTCGACAACATGCAGACCTGGGTTCAAATCCTTCCGCTGTGGGTCACTGGCTGAGACTTGGGCTCATCATTTGATCCTAACGCATTTACTGAGCTCCTTCTCTGTGCCAGACACTTGACACACACGCTAATTCATTTAATCCTCACCGCCACCCTGGGAGGGAGATTCTGTTATCATCCCCATTTCACAGGAGGAAACTGAGTCACAAAGGTCATATAGCATAAGCCCAAGGCCACACAGCTGATAAGGGGTTAGAACCAGGATAGCAAATGCAGTATAGCTGAGCTGCTAACCACTGCACGACTCAAACTGTCTCCTGCAGTGGACTTCCTGAGCACCAGTGTCTTGTTCTAGAAAAGAGAAAGAGTAATAGTACTACTTCCGAGGAGTGTTGTTGTGGGAATTAGACAAACTAACATAAATAAAGCACTTAAAGCAATGTCCGGTGCTCCATAAGGGCTCCCATAATGGTTATTATTGTGAAGTTATTACTCTTTCAACTAGGTGAAAGGCTGCCTGTGGCTTATTGGGGCCGTTATTGTAATAAATCTGGTGTCCTCTTTCTTTTCTTTCTTTCTTTCTGTCTTTCTTTCTGTCTGTCTGTCTGTCTTTCTGTCTTTCTTTCTGTCTGTCTGTCTTTCTTTGTGTCTTTCTTTCTGTCTTTCACAGGAGGTAGCATTGTTCCAGGTTCCTTCAGCCCTGGGGTAGGTGTGGTGGGAACTAGGTAAGACCAAGAATTTAGATAGTGGCTTAGGCCACGCCTGCCGCTTGCCACTCCCTCTTTGTCCTCATTTTGCGAATGCAAAGCACCCCCACTAGAGGGTGTGCAGGTGTAAAGAATGGAGGTTAAAGCACATTAGGATTCTGGATTAACGGCCTGGAGGGAGGGGGGTGAGAGCCTCGACTTCGTCCGGACAGAAGGCCTCCAACAGTTGCAGGGTTGACTTCTGGGGAGTGGACCGGGGCAGGGCGGCCAGCTGGAGCAGGCCTTTTGCACAATCTCACCATTGGGAGAAACCGAGTGAAAGCACATGAGATCGCTCTGTGTGCTGTTTCTTACAACTGCATGTAAATCTGCAATGATCTTAGAATAAGAAGTTGATATTTTCAAAAGGTCAAAGGAAAGAACCAGGAGAATCAAGGAGCAGCACGAAAGGTGCTATGAAGAAAATTCAGGAAGAACACGTGACTAGGAAATCACCAGGCGGGGGGAGGGAGGCTTGATGAGACCATTCCAGGTACTTACGGCTGGCACCCAGTTTTATCAGTATCTAAAACTGGCACCTCAAAATTTAGGCATCAAGGTGCTTCCTCAAGATGAACTTTCGGAAATCGTAGCCATAGAATCGCAACAAAAATGGCTCAGATTAGAAACGGAAAATGAAGGGCAATACTCACTGGGGTCCCACCCTGCCCTGTGCTGGTTTCAGAAAGGTCTAGAGCTGTGGCTTTCCAGATGGTAATGACATGTCACATGTGGCTATTGAAAACTTGCAATGTAGCTCGTTCCAATGGAGATAAATCGGAAGTGTAAAATATACACTGGATTTTGAAGAATTAAAATGATACAAATAATTTTAACATCAGGTTGATATTTTAATATTATTCATGTTTTTAATGATAAATTATAGTATTTTTGATATATTGAGTTAAATAAAATATCTTATGAAGATTAAAAAGAAAACATGACAAAAGGCTTGGTGGATCATTTTCATCAAGTACAAATGTGCTATCATTTCTGCCATCTTGAAAAAATATTTCTCTGAATAAATGATTGAATAGATAAATAAATGGAAGACAAAAGACAAATCTTCCTTACAGAATTACAAATAACATATGTAAATACTCTCCTCCACAAGGCAGGGCTGAACTGCCTAGGGGTAGACTGGGCTCTGTGACTTGCTTTCAAGTATAGAAACTGGTACTTTATATATAAAATGTGATAATACTATTATATAGTTATATTACATGTAATATAATTACATTATAGTAATATATAATACTAATATAATTCCTGTAGTAATACAGAAAAAAATAGTACCTTTATAGGGGAAACACTGGGCAGACACCATTTAAGCAAGGGACCAGTGGTACGTCATGTACCGAAACCCATAAACCCTGTCCAGTCATGAAAAAACATCAGTTAAACCCAAAATAAGAGACATTTTACACAATACCTGGCAAGTACTCCTCAAAAATGCCAGGATCATGAAAAACAAGGAAAAACTGAGAAACTCACAGAGTGAAAGAGGTTAAGGAGACGGGATTAGTAAATGCAATCCTGGACTGGCTTATGGAACAGAAAAAAGGCATTCATGAGAAAATGGGTGATATCTGATGAGAGCTCATAGTTTGATCAGTCATATCGTAGCAATGTTAATTTCTTGGTTTTCGACACAGGTACCATGATTATGTAAGATGATGACATTGGGAGAAGCCGTATGAAGAGTCTGCAGGAACTCTGGCCTGGAGCTGGGCATTGGGGAGGTGATGGGAGGAAGGACTGACTGACTATAAAAGGGCGTGAGGGACTCTTTGGGGGATGATAAGAATGTCATAGACGGTGTGGTGGTGGTTACACAGATGTGTACATTTGTCAAAACTCATCAAATGGTACATTTAAAATAAGTAATTTTATCGTATGTAAAATTATGCCTCTAGGAGTAGGGTTTTAAAAATTTAATCAAAATCGGTTATGTCTCTCCCATACTGAAAGTCCTCCAGTGGCTTCCCATGATATATTAAATTAGAGCCAAGCTCCTAACTTGGCCTACAGAGCTCTGGTGTCTGTGAATCATCCCAGCGCAGGCTCACCTCAGGACCTTTGCACTTATGTTCCCTCCACCTGAAATGCTCTGCCCCCCGATTTTTCTTGTCAAGTACGGCCCCTACGTATCAGTCAGATCTCAGCTCAATACTCCCTTCCTCAGACACGCTTGCCCTGTGCCCCAGCTCTCTCTCGCATATTACCCTCCTTTATTTTCTTCGTAACATTGATCTCTTTCTGAGATTATCTTGTTTACTTATTTCTTTACTTGGTTTTCTTTTGTCTGTTTCTCCACACTAGAATGCAAGTGTCTCAGTCATTTCTGATAGGGGCACCGGATAACTAGCAACTCCCCTACGCCCACCCTGAGAGAGAGAGGGAAGTTAGGCAGATGGAAGCTCAAGTATTACTTTATCCCTGATAAGAATTAATAATGGAGAATGTGACTTCCATTTGTGGGAGAATTAACTTTCTTATCCTGAATGCCAGAAACAGGGAGGTTTGTCGATCACTAGAGAATCCCAGGCCAAATCCTGGGGTGAGCCTCTTTGAGCTTTCAAGAGGAAGGGAGCTGCGCACCCCAGAAATCCGAGGGAAGCAGCAGGAACGAAAGACATCAGGACTGTTAAACAATATTCTTGCTCCCTCCAAAAGAAATGTTCCAACCCAACATCATCCAGGCACCTTCAACAGTTAGTTCTTGGCACATAGTGGGTGCTCTTTAAATATTTGGTCAATGAATGATAGTCTATTCAAATAAATCGACATTCACATCTTCAGTAACTCATTTGGCAGGGCCTACAACACCACATTACAGTTCTCTTTACATGAAATATACTCAGCCCCCAGATCTTTTAACGCCCGGCTCCTGTGCATCAATCAGATCTGAGCTCCATGCTCCCCTCCTCACAGGGACCTGTCCTGAGCCCCCAGTCTCTCTCATTACCTTGCTTTATCAATCCCACTCTGTAGGATCAGCCTATATAACTTCTCACTGAAATATTCAAAATAGGTCATATGGTTTTATACTAATAAGCATTGAAAAATGGTGCCTTTTTCTTATTGTTTTGCACCGCAACACCCAGAAGACTATGCTTGAGATTTGGGGCGTGATGCAAGATTCCAAGTGAGCCAGAGACTCCCAAAGTTACATTTAAAGACTCTTTTTTTCTTTCTTTATTTCTTTGTTTCTTTGTTTGTTTCTTTCTTTCTCTTTCTTTCTTTTCTTTCTTTCTTTCTTTCTTTTCCATTTAAAGACGCTTTTAAAAAAAACAAAGAAAAGATTTGGTCTGGCAAGATTTAAATATCATAACAGCCTTGCCAAACAACTCAAAGAAACACATTTTCATTAATTTTTGTTGATATTGTTTTTCTAAAATTCTCCAGCTTTTAGCATAATCTTCTGATTTTGAAATACCTATTATAATTTATATAAATTGTGATTTTTTTATATCTACAAATACACTCTTCTTAATCTTTTTGTTGTTATGGTTAATGAAAAACTCTTCTCGCTTTGATCTCGACCTGCCAAACCCACAGTGGTGTTGATGGGAAGGTGCAACCAGAGGTATGCTGACAATGACAAGTAAGCTCTGCCAGGGCAAGGAAGACTCAAGAGTCTGCGAATGCTTTTGAAATTATAAGAAGCCATGACAGGATGCAGTCAGCCGAGCATCCAAGGAACAGAGGAACTGGCTCCCAGGCTCCACATCAAAGCTGATATAGCTGGAGTCTGTTTCAGTTTCCAAGGAGTGTGCTCTTTATAGCCCCCTGGAGCCATACGTGGGTGCGGACAGCATCAGACGCTGGCTGAAGCTTGACTCAGCTTTAGTAACTACCTATTTGGGCAGGAAGCCAACCTCCGGGACACCTGCTCCGGAAGGCTGGAGTTTTTCTACCTTCGTATAAACTCCTGTAGCTGAAAGCAGTGTGCAGGTTTGGGGATCTGCGCATCATGTCTTCAAGGGCCGAGGAGGCTAAAGGAAATTCCTAATTCCATTTCCATGGTCATGGCATTTCCCAGCAGGAAGGAGCCAGAGAGAGCCCTCGCCGGGGCTTCTGTCCAAGGCGAAAATCCCATCCAGCCCCAGTCTGAATACTTCCTGTGACTTGGGTCCACGACTCACAGAAAGGCTATGACATTTAAACATGATTCTCAGAAATCTCTCTTATATTGAGCCAAGTATCAGTCTCTCTGTAAAAACGAGCAGATTGACTTTACCTCTTCCTATGTCACCTTCTTGGGTATTTGAACATGTATTATCTTCCCTCCGGTTTCTGTATTCTGAACGCCCCCAGTTGGGCCCTTCGAGGCTTCCCCCGGGAGGAGGAATGGAATTCCTAATTCTCTTATCTACCTGGGCTCATCTTATATCATGACTCCTTCCTTAAGGGGCCTGCTCTGAGAGGAGCAGGTCTTTAAGGCAGAAGTGACATTTTGTGAGGCACCCTCCCCAAAAGTCCTTTCCCACCACCTGCCTCCATCTCCCCAGGTACAAGCCAGAGGTCAGATGGCAGCAGTAAAACTCAGAGGACTGGCACGTCCAGCAACCAAGGAATTCTCCAGCGGAAGATACCAGGAAACCAAGATCGGAGCTATATTTTGAAAGACACCCAAAAGCAAACTGGCCAGGGTGCTAAGGTTTGACAGGTTTTTGTGGGACACAGAGATAGGCTCAACCACGATTGTGAGAAACTGAATGAAGGGACTATTTACAGAGCTGTGGGCAGGACTTGGGAAACCAGCAATGGACAAGGAAGCTGTGACCACCTGTTATGGGCTGAATCGCATCCCGCCCAAAAAAGATATGCTGGAGTCCTAACCCCCAGTACCTCAGAATGTGACCTTATATAGAGATAAAGTCTTTGCAGAGATAATCAAGTTAAAAGAGGTCAACAGGGGGTCATAATCCTATGTGACTGGTGTCCTTATGAAAGGGGGAAATT
>CM053508.1:125411016-125442319 GCA_028627145.1 Eidolon dupreanum | reverse complement strand
TGCTTGACAAAGAAACAGAACATCAGCAGCTCATGATTACGCTGCGAGAACAAGCAAACCGAGGCCTGATCACGTCATGCTTAAGTAGCTACGTTTTTCTATTCTCTCAAGCAAGTGTGCTCTGAAATGTTTCCCCTGGAAATGGCTTTACAGGCAGCCCTCCAGAACGGCTGGCACACTCTCTTAATCTTTGCCTATAATCTAGGTGACAACCAGTATAATTGAAACATTTAGCTAAAGCCTATGCCTCTACCTCTAGACTCTATGATCTAATACCTCAGCATGTTTACTGTTAAGTACCAATTTCGAGACCAAGGGAGTAACCACTGAAGTCTCAAAAAATACAATCAAACTCTTAACATTTCCTTTTAGGTCGAAACTCAGTAACTTCTTATTACTCTATTACCCTCAAGGTAAAAAAAAAAAAAAAAAAATTCTTGCCCTGGTTCCTAAGGACCAGGTGAGCTGACTCCTGTCCCCTTTCCTGGCCTTGGGTTCTGGGGCCCTGGAAGCGTGGGCATCGGTCAAGGTCTGTGAACACTTAGGGCTCCCTGACCCCTGCTCTGGCCAGTGATCCTGGAAGATCCTTCCACCTGGACCACCCCCCCTAGTCTTCTCTCCACTCTGGCTAACTTTTGCTCAGCATTCCAGGGTCAGCTGCAGCATCACTTGCTCAGGATGGGGGAATATTCCTGAATCCCTGGTTATTTGCCCCGAGGACGCCCTGTAGTTTCCATCTTATAATATGCACTGCGTGTGTCATTTTTGACTCTGTTTTCCTTGCTGAGCGGCAAATTCCACTCGAATGCGTTTGAGAGCGAGCAGGCGCTGTGCGTGACTCACTGCAGCTGCACCCAGAAGGGGCTCACTGAATATCTGGCCAAGGAGGGAAAGGGGGACAGAAGGAAGGGTAGGAAAGGACAGGCTGGCAGGGAGACCTAGAGGTCCGGAGCTTCCCTGGAGACGGGGAGAGGAGGGAGAGAGACCTATATAGTGGTGTCAAGCCCTTGGAAATCTTCTGAATTCTGCTGGGCGCTTCACTCCTGGAAGCCTCACTAAGTCGTTTTCTCACCCTAATGACTCCACACGCTGTAGCCCCAGGCAGCCCCAAACCCCAAACTTGGCCTCCGCGCTCCCAGTGCAAGTAAGGAAACTGAGCCAGCCCCATGGCTGAAAGCTTGCCTGAGGCTGAAGAGGAAGTCAGGAAACCACCTGCTGGAAGCTGCCAGTACTTTGGCCTCAGTTAACCTGAGTGAGGGAATGGTCCCAGCTCTCTGATTCCTTAATTCTCTGCTGTGGATTTACCCAGCCCAGGGGCTGCAAAGAGGCAGCGCCCAGGGAGACACATTTGGCCCTCAAACATGGGTTGTGGAGAACTCCATGTTGTTTTTTAATGGAAGATAGTGTACAAAAATCTAGATTTGAGGATTCTCTTGAAAAATCAAAATCTCTGGCTATACTGGACTGACAGCGTCCATCCGCACATGTGTAAGGCCAGCTGGAGTTGAGCAGTGGCTGCCTCTTTTACATCGGGTGCATGTTTGCCAATTTGCCACAGTCTCCGCTGCTCCCTTTTATCTCTGACCTGGCTCACTTCACTCATTCACGAAAACCGCTGAACCCTGTAGGCGTTTGAATCACATCTCTTGCAATATCTCTTCCTCCTTAGTTACCACCTCTCGCTGCATTGGCTGCTCTGGGTCGTCAAGAAAGCCAAGCTCCTTCCAGCCACAGGGCCCTTGCACACGCTATTCTCTCTGCCTAGATCACTTTCCTTCCACAGGTCTCAGCTGCAGGGTTACCTCCTCTGTCTGAACTGAGTTCCCCTTAACATATCTGTAGTTATGTCTCATGTCACATATCACAACCTGTAATTATTCATGGGTGTACTTATCTGTCTTCTGTCTCCCCTACTAAAATATAAACTAGTCGGGTCAGAATGCTTGGTGTTATTAATTGCCGTATCTACAGCATACAGCCCAGAACCTAACACATCTTAGGAACTTGCTAAATATTTGTGGCATAAACGCCTAAATGCATACATGAATGAGACTCTGCCAGGCCATGGGTGTCCATTCAATGACGACTGGCCAGTCAGCCCTGTCTTTCTACAGGGTTGGTAAGAGGATGCCATTTTCCCACTCTTTGTGGGATTCACTCAGGGTTATGTGTTTCCTTTTTCCAGAAGCCCTGGGATGAAAGGTGAGTGAGAACACTTTAGGGGCATTTGCATTCAAAGCTGGGTACCATTTGTCAGGCAAGTAAAGCAATCAGAGGGATGGTGAGATGACAGATCGTAAAAAGGAGGCTCAGCTTGCATTAAATCTATAAAGTCCCAGAGGGAAGGATGATGGACACCCAACCTCAATTATTAGTATTAGAAGAAGTCTCCCTTGAAGTTTAAAAGAGTTTATGGCAAAGAAGATCTACATGCCCCCAACCTACTTTGCTCAGAAGACCTTACAATGTTTTCTCCCACAAGAGGTAGGATGGGCCAAGAATAAACACAAGTCTAAGAGGGCTTCAGATTGCTAGGTGACAGATCTGAGGCTAGGTTGGAGGCCCATTTACAACCGTGTGGTCAGTGTTTGGTGGATGTTGAATGAATAAGCGAAGGCATGAGGGCATAGAGCATGTCATTCTTCGCCCCCAAGTGCCCACCAGATCCTGGCCAAAGCAAGAGTGCTGGGCTAAACAGATCAAATGATCATTTATTTGATGTTTCTGGTATCTGCAAGCTGTACCTGACTCATGTTGAAAAGGTTCATCTTCCAGGCTTGGGGGGTCAGCCACTGGAAGAGGGTCAGCCACAGGAAAAGGTACAGGGAGAGAATTGTGATGTTGAAGTGAAGTAAACATTCAGGTTTGGTATTTTGTCCTGGATGAATGGAGCGTGTCCTAAAGGGGGCAAAGGGATGAGGTGGCATGAACAAGTATCACCAGGATCTGTCTAAGACTCTGTTCCCAAAGTCTCAAATCCCAAGAGGAGTAGCTCCTCATCATTGGCCACCACCCAGTTTCTCCTGGCCTCCTGCGGCAGCTGTCCCCTCCCTACTCCAGCAAAACAAGAGAGATTAGCCAGAGGACAAATGTGGGACCTGTGGGTAAAAGCTAGAGGAGGTGGAGAAGGATGCTAATAAAAAGAGGCAGCTCATCACAAAAAAGATTACTGAAGCTAAATGTTCTCCTAAAAAAAGGATAGGTTATCCTCAAAGGTAATGAGCTCCCTGTCACTGGAGGAGTGTAAGTGACACCCTGGAAGCCACTTTCATGGCCCTTGCAGACGGAATTCCAGCATCGAGAACTGCCGAGGTTCTTCACTTGGTGGCTGCGGATGACCTTCAGAGGGACAGTATTCAAGCCCCCTGATATTGTTTGCAAAGTATTTCAGGACGAGCATCTTTTTTTTTCCCCTAGGGATAGTGTCAATAACTTTCTTCAGCTTCTCAAAAAGGGTTCATGACTCTAAAACGATTAAAAACCACTGAGAGGAACCACTAGTATCACCATTTCCCACACCTGGCTGCACATCAGGATTATTTGAGGAGTTAAAAAAAAAATGAGACACTCCCCAGATCCCACTCCGGGCCCCACTGAATCCGAGGTCTTAAAAACTGTTTTTGAAAAGCTCTCACTGGGCGATTCTGACGCCCTCAACCAGACGTTGGTCTGAAGTCTCTAGAAAATAGTAACCAAAGGCCTCGGTGAATTTTAAGAGATTCTGCACTCCTGAAGCTTTAGGATTCCAAGACAGATGTCACAAAACAGGGCCTTGTGGCTGCTCTGGCATATGGAGGTGTTTGTTCATGAGGAGAGTATTTAAAAATAATAAACAACTCTTATTGGTGTTCAGAAATTGGAATATTTCACACACACGCACACACAGATTCCAGATTTTTAATTTCTCCTCTAAGATCAGAAGAGCTAACCAAATTTGACCCTCATTCACAAATCTCACTATTTAATTGGAGCTTAGTCAGTTTACCAGTCTCCACCTCACCCTATGACCTATAATCAGCTTACTGCACTCTTATGGGTTAACTGCTCAGCCCCTTAGGTCATTTATATCTGAGACCCTTATGGGAAGTTTTCCTGGAAATCCAGCAGCTGGGGGGCAGGTGGATTATTGTCTCTAAGGTGATTCCCAAATTAAGACGATGCCATCTGCTCCGAGCTGGGAACTCAGGGGCCTCACGTCCACACTTACCCCAGACATCTGTCCACACTTACCCCGTTAACATCTAGGAGTTGTCCTGTGACTCCAGCTCTGGGGCCAAGGACTTCAAAGCCAAACAAACTCCAAGTAGAGTTGGCAACAATCCTCTCGGCCCAACCTGTTTTCTTCTGCCAGGCAGAACCTTCCTGCCTCTGCTCGCTTCCTATTAAAATTAACAAGCGTTGCAGCCCGGCATCAAAGGCAGGGTTATGCCTTTAATATTCCAGGCAGGCCCGGGCTGTGATCACCGCCCCTCCCCGATCTTCCTCTCTTCCAACTGAACTGGAGAAAATGGTTCAGCAGAGAGGGACAGAACCAGAACTTTGGCCTCTCTCGTCTGTTTGATATTTGCACCAAGGAAAATTCCAGGGCCAGCAGAACTACTTCACAGCAATTTTCTTCAAAGCGCCCTGCAAAAACTGGCCAATTATTCTTAAGAGGCACCCTTAGAAGAGTATGTTATTATCCCTATTCTACTGGCAGGAAAACGGAGGTCAAATGGCTTGCCTGAGGCGAGAGAGAGAGGGAGAAGGAGAGAGGGAGAAAGGGAGAGAGAGAAACAAGATCAATACAGTGGGTGGCAGCACAAATCTATGTCCATCTGAGGCTCAGTCAGACCTACATTTGGCCCAAGAATTCTAGCACACCCGGGCCTTCATGCCCAGCCAGACTGTCCTGGTTCTCACGCTGGGCTCCCCAGAACTGAGCTGCACAAAAGCATCATGTCGGTAACCCCACAGACGCTGAGGGGACAACAAGCTCTGTCATCCACCCCTTTACAACTCAGGGAATGACAGCGGTAGGTAATTATTTCCCTTCTATACAACCCTCAAACTGTTGTCTTTGCTTTCTCTCCCTACCATTAATTAGAGATGATCCGATTATTTGCAGAGAACTCTGTATTTATACTGGAGAAATCGACAAATTAAAACACTAGTGTGCTATGGTTCAGAGTTATTAATGAAATCCCTGACAGATGGGGAAGTGCTTTGTGGTTTGAGCCGTGGTCCCTCCACCTGAGAGACCTGTTCAAACAGAAGTCCTCATACCCCCAGGATTTCATACCTGGAAGAAACGAAGCTTAGAAAACTGGCGAGCCCACCACTGGAAGAGCACTTGTGGGTGCTGCAGGGCCCGAGCTGCCGAGTTCACGCTCATATCTTTGGAAGACAAGCACGGCCAAAAAATGCCTGCAGACAATGAACAATTAGTGAAGCTTTTAGAAAAAGTGGCTTTGATCCCAATACTTCAGATACAAACTGCTTCGAGGGGACATTGGCTAAGGGGTCACCCCTCCAGAAAACTTAGAAATAGACATTTCCAAATAACTGTCTTTAACCAGCACCTGAAACAGAGCTGGGAGAGGCCTGTCCTCTAGCTATGCACCTCTTTGTTATTTGGGGGAAACTGAGGCCCAGGGCAGGGGAGTGGACCCGTGAGCAAGTGATGCCAGTGACGGAATTTAGAGGACTCGGTTGCCCTGAGTTGCAACCTGGTCTCCTTGTACTAAGGGAGAGAAAAGAAGACACAAGAGAAAAAGTGAGATGTGGGACGGTAAAGAGGAAATGAGACAAAAGGAGGAGGAAGAGGACGAGGAAGAAAGACAGAAGCAGAAGGGGCGGAGAGTGAGAGGAGAGACGCATACACGGGCGCCCCGGCTCGTTCCACCATCCGCGTGCACGTGCCGTGATGCTTGCGATTGGTTTCTTCTCCGAGTGTCTCAGCACCCCAATTATACCATAAACCCTTCTCCTTTGTACCCCTGGGTGAGGCATGTGGCACCATGTGGGGGGCACAGCAGTTGTTTAATCCAAGCAGGTGGTTCCGCGAGTGGCCACACTCTACAGTTATCTAGGAGGTTTCAAAGAGCCTGGGAAGTTTTCCTCCTCGACGCCTCACCTCGCCCAGCTGGTCCACACTGGGGGTGGGATGACCTGCAGGGCACTTCCCCTTGGCTGCGGGCTCCTAATCTGTAATTGGAGTTGGGGCTGAGAGAAGGTTTGGATCACATTATTGTCCTTATAGCTCTGGAATTCTCGAATTATGTTAATTCCAGGAGTTCTGCTTCTGTCCTTCAAGTCTTCCTGGGAAGCATTATGGAGCAAAGCCAGAACTCTTGCCTGTGAATCCATTTCAGTTAGAAGGAATGGTTTCTAAATGAAAGGGATAAAGTACAGGATCTTAAGACATATTTTGCTGACTTGATCATTCCCCAGTGGGCTTTGTGCTGGCTTGAAAAGGACTTAAAGTCTGGGGGTGCAGCTCCGGGCTGTCCCCTCCCCTCTCCACACCCCTCAAGTGTTCTTCCTGGGACTATACCACAGGTTCCTTTTCTTGATCTCCCAAGTTCACTTTGAGCCTCTTGAACAGGGAATTTAAGAACCAAGAATGTGGGAAGACAGAGACATGCTGTATGTCCAAGAAAATGATATAAACTGGTCTCAAAGTGGGATTGATTAGTGCTACGTCCCACCAGGCAATTGTGGATTACAGCATTTTGGGAAGAATACTGGACCTCGGGGAAAGACCAAGATGCCCCCAAATCTCATGACAGTACACTCAGCCTCAGTGGTAAGTAGGAAAACGCAAATCCGCGACCAAAGACGTGCCCCTTTGTATCTGTCAGACCTACAAAAATGCAGTCTGACAATACCAGTGGTTACAAGGCCGTGGACAACTGAGCACTGGGGTGCATGGGTCATGGGAGCGGAAGCCCATGCGGGAGCAATTTGGGGATGCCCAGCAAAGTAGGAGAAGCATGTTCTTCTCAAGCAAGCCAACAAGCCCACTCCCAGGTACATTCCCGAGAGAAGTGGGGCACGTGTCACAGAAGGAAACGTACCTGTGGATATTCGCGGCAGCAGTGGTCACAATCACGAAAAAGTGGAAACATCTAAGTGCCCATCAACAGGATAAACCGTGAAATAGTTAGACAATAGAACACAGTAAAGAATTAAAATCGTAAATTTCAAAATGCTGAGCAATAGCCCCCCCCAAAAAAAAACCCCGAATTGTAAAAGGCTACCGAGAGAATGATGCCATTTTATATATGGTTTATAAACCTGTAAAACAAGACTACGCAATTTTTATAGACACATACCTACGTAGTAAAAGTAGAAAAACATGTGTGGGCATGGTAAACACTTTATGAAATTGGTTCCTGGGTTTGGCGGCGTGTAAGAAGGTGAAGTTTACACAGGTGGTTTCTACTCTCGATTGTTTTATTCCTTTAAAAAAAGTGAAATAAATGTTAATATTTAACAATGCTGGAAAGTTCCATATTCAATTTTCTCTTCTTGCTTGTTTTAGAAATCATTCAGAATTTTAAAAATAATAATAAAGAAAAGAAGAGAAAACAAGGCAGAGCATTGGGTCAGAGTTCCAACTGAGTTTCTAGGAGTAGATCTGCACATTCCTACACTCCCCGCGCCTCGCAAGTCCACGACCTGTGAAGGCAGGGCTTGTATTCAGTGGTTTTCCTACTGGTTCTAGCTACATCCCCTCCCCTCCCACGCCCCAGATAAAATCATTTTGTAAGGGGTGGGGAGTGGGATACATAAGACAAAACAGATTTCAAAAAGAGGAGCTGCCCCATTTAAATTAGGGAAGTTGCGGGGAGATAGGTCGCATTCCATCTGCAGCAATCCCTACAGACACCTCCAGGAATCCCTGAGGGTTCTGAGCATGCGCAGTGTGAAAAGCCCCGGTTTAGCCCAATGGGAACCCAGGGGTTGCTCAGAGTGGGAGGCAACCGAAGGGCCAAGAGTAGAGTGAGGCAAGGAAGGCAGCTAGGCACAAGATTTAGGGAGGCAGACACTCTCAGGGTCTTCAAATGCCACCTGCATTTGTGTGCCCTCACAAAACCTGCTTGCTGTCTCCTTTTCTGATATCTCTGGCCATGCTTATCATCCCTACTGGAAAGCAAGCTCTTGAGGCCAGACCCTGGTCTGTCTCACTTACCCCATTCTGAAGGCCGACCTGGAGCTAGCACAGAGCCAGCCCTAAAAATGTTTGCTGAATGATTGATTAAAGGAAGGATGGGGGGAAGGAAGGAAAGAAGGGAGGGAAGGAGGAAGGGAAAGAGGAAGAATGAAAGGAAGAAAAGAAGGAGAGAGAAGAAGGAGGAGAAGAAGGAAAAGAAAAATGGAGGAAGCGGGGGAAAAGGATGAACGTGCACCTTCTTCCTCCTCTCCAAAGCCCTAATCTGGGCTGCAGCCAACCTGGACCAGCCACTCACTGCTGGGGGCAATGAGTGCGGGTAATTGTTGGCTTTGGCCTTACTCATTCTTCCTCCGGGCAGTGTGCAAAGCAGAGGGTTTCACTTGCCCAGTGGGTACTGAATTACTGCTGGGGAGCTGGAGTGCCATGTAATTAACCAGCAGCCTCAAGCCCTGGAGAGTCTGTGAAGCCAGCTGACTGCACAGGTGACTGGGCGGAGCAAAGTGGCTCCTAACTAGCCTTGGCCTGATTTTCACAGTCCACAGCTCTGGGGCCCACCTCCTGGGAGGCCGTTTACACATTGGCTGTGGGGTTCTTTACCAGGGCTCCATGAGTGGAATTGGAGGTCAGAAAAAGCAGAATTCTGTGTGTGTGTATATTTTGATTGGGGAAGTATCCCGAGAAGGAGCAGCCCCAGCCCTCCTGGCGTGTACAGCTTTGTCAGTCTCCCTGTCTCTGTCTCTGTCTCTGTCTCTGTCTCTCTCACACATACACAGACACACATTGTTACCTTAGCAGATGGAAGAAATCTCTAGAAAAAAAAATATTTAAAAGACGCAAAGGACCTTACAGTTTATCAAAATCCACAGAGCCTCTTCTCGTTGATAAGATTTTTAAAAGTCCCTCAGCAGAGTCATCAGAACTCAGATCGAAAAGAGGGGAGCATCTCTATAGCCCAGCAGGGGAGGGGTAAATAGTACATGGGGGTGTGGGGGTGCAGCCCTTGCTCCTCTCGGTCAGTCTGCCACCTCAACGCCCAACCTGCCAGGGCGTGGGACTTTGTGCGGGTATTCACCCCTCTGCGACACGCTTTCCAGGCCAGGCCATGGACAGATTTGTGACAATAAGATGTATATCTTTTATGTTTTTCATGGCTTCCTACTTCTTTGAGCTTTCTACCCTAGTGTCTCCCATCCTGCACTTTCCACTCTTGATCATCTCTCTTATAAAGATGACAAACTGATGTTTGGAGGGGTGACATGCCTTGCCCAAGCACTGGGGCTGAAGTCCAGGCATATCTGACTCCATATCAAACTGTCTATAAACCTATCACTTCACTATAAATATGAAATCTTGGTAATGCCTACCATTCCTTAAGCACTTGTGTGTTAAATGCCTGATCATTTTCACTTTCTCTTAATCCTCACCACAACCCCATGAGTGAACTCAGTTATCCCCATGGTTGAGATTAACAAATAAGGGAGCTTTCTGAAGCTGTATGGCAAGCAGATGGAGCAGCCAGAATTTGAACCACATGCAAAGGACTGTAGCCCATGATCTTCACTATGCTTTCTCTTGCTAAAGTGTGAAAGGCTGATGAAATACTCACTGTCAATGTGAGCACAGCTAAATCATGGCTCACACTTTGGATATTAATGGATGATGGGAGGCAGGGACATGCAAATTATACCTGTCAAATACTATTTATTACGCTTCTTCACACTTATCAGATGGACAAACATTTCAAAGTATTGGAAGAGGAGGTAGGGAAGTGAGGACTCAGAAATTGCTAGAGAAATGTAAATGTGTGCAGGATCTTTGGAGAGCAATTGCTCCCCTACGACCTATCCTTTTTCTAGGGATGAGTAAGTCTTGCACACTCATGTAAATGACATGAACGGGGATATTCTTTGCAGGATTTTTATATTAGAGAAAATGTGGTATACGGGTCAAGGGCAAGGGCAGACACAGGGAGGCCACTCAGGAATTAGTGCTGAATCTTCATAGGAAATGGTGGCCCAAACCAGTGGCAGAGGTGGAGGCGGACAAGACTGTGGGGGGAGGGGTCTGGAGGGAGGCGAGGTGGGAGCGGACGCTCAGTCAGGGATATGTCAGGTTTGAGCTGCTGTTTAACATCCACGTGGAAGGCAAAGTAGCAGCTGGAACTATCGGTCTGGAGTTCAAAAGAGAGGACCGGCTAGAGACGTAAATTGGGAGTCCCCAGTGCATAGACAGTGTTTAAAGCCGTGAGCCTGTTAATTTTTTATTTCTTATAAATAAAAGAGTTGAAGCACATATGACAATGTTGACATCTGTTCATTCTGGGGGGTAGATAATACTCTTCTGGTGCTTGTGATACTCTTCTTTGTACTTTTTAGTATGTTTGAACTTTTTAATAATAAAACTAGTTAACAAACAGTCTAGAAGGCCATGAAGCTCCAAACTGCTGAACAGTCCTGTCATGGGTATCTTAGACCTACCATGTGGGTGCTGGCAGTGAATTGAGGAGCCAGGTTCAAATCCACCTGCCACCAACCTAAGCTTAGGACTAGGGATCAACCCTGTCTCTCTGGGCCCCCATTTCCCCATTGGACAAGAAGCTGGCCCATGACATCTCAGAGTTCCTCCAGTGCTGATTGTCCAGGATTCAAGCTGGTATCCCTTAAGGTCCCCATCTGATCTGATTTGTCCACCCACATCTTGGGCCTGCTCCTACAGATGAAGTCAGAAATACCCTGTAAGAGGGCTCTGTAGCTGGAAGGTCAGCTTTGCCTCCAAACAGATGGAAACTATAGCAAGGGACTCGGAATGGACAGGGCCCTGAGGAACTCTGAGATATCATGGGCCAGTTTCTTGTCCAATGGGGAAATGGGGGCCCAGAGAGACAGGGTTGATCCCTCAGAGCCTGGGACCCAAAAAGAATTAGGCTGAACTCAAAAGCAGGGAACCCAGAGACTAGAACTCTTTATACCACTCACTGCCCATGAATATATCCTTCTCAGGCCCCTAGGACCGGCTGAAGAATAGTCTATGAGCCTGAAACATACAAATGGGTGGGTGCCTGAACTGATCTGCCAAATTGTAATAAGCATGGGTATTGGGAATAATATTAATAGTAATAATATTACTAATAATATTAATAATAATAATAATATAAATGTGCCAGATTCTGAACTAAGGGCTTAATATAATGCATTCTCTCATCTAACCCTTGCAACAACAGAGCCACAGGATTATCATGTTCATTAGCTTGACTTTGCAGATGAGTAAACTGAGGCCCAGAGAAGCCCAACAACTTGCTCCAAATCACGCAGCAAAGAATTAGAACCCAGGCAGCGTGACTCCAGATCTCAAGTTCTTGACTATCCTTGGTGAGCGACAAGGTCCTCTAAATCTCTTCAAGGAGAGCCACAGAAGACAGCATGGATGTAACTCTCTGTTCATCCAGCCACTTATTCATCACCAACCCAAGAATATTTATTGAGCACCCACTGTGTGGCCGCACTCAGTGTGCCTGGCCTTGAGGATGCTGAGATTAATAAGCACAGCCTCTGTTCTTGAGAACTCTGTAGTCTAGAGAGAGAGAGATCAGTTTAGAAACCAGCATAATAAAACCAATGGCTCCAGGCTGCTCCTGGGGAGCCACATATGTCCAGATAGTCTCAAGGGAAAAGATGGGGCAGGATGATGATCCCAAGAGCCAAGTATGGACCAGGGCATGGAGTCATGGCATGGGCCCTTTCTCTGCCATCATCACGTGGCCGAACCTCCATTCCTAAGCCATGAGTCCTAGAAACTTCTTTCTGGCAAAAACTTCTGGGCACAGGAACAGCATGTGTTTAGCTTTTATAGGAAGGGGAGAAGATGGAAACCCTGTCATTGAGTGTTTTGTAAAAGGTGGAGCATTAGCTGCTTCTTTGGAACAACCTGTTTCATCGTTCTGAGAAAACCACTGGACATGACTTGTGCGTAAAGTAGAGCCTCTGTCTGGAGAAGGAGCTATTTAGGGCTCAGTGGCTCAAAAGAGCTCCAGCTGCTGTGTGATGCTAGAACAGGTGTTGCAGGCAGGACTGCTTCTTTGCGGGAGAGTTCTTAACTCAGGACCCTGGAGAGCAAGGGCCACCAATGGGATTCAGGAGATGCACAAAATCCTTGCGCTTGTGGGAAAGTGTTGTATATCTGTGCATTTATTTTTTTCTGGGTAGAGAGTTCAGAGCTTTCATCAGATTTTCAAAGGGCTCCTCGAATCCCTCAAGAAGGCTAAGGATCTTGCCTCTGAAGAAATATTTATTTTCTGCGCGTGGACTTAAGCTGTGCCCACCAGCGATCGGATGTTCTTAGGGTGGCGTGTGTGTTCTTGTTTTCCTGCTGTCATGCAGAGATCAGGAGCTGAGATCTAGAAGATGGACAAAGTGCGAAAGGGGCCTGCAGATGTGGGGAAGGACTGTGTAAGAGGAACTGGACAGGCCGGGCACAGCTCAGCGTGGGCTTAAATGTCCCATGCTGTGCATGGTCGTTTTAACACACACAGCCCAGAAACTGAGAAATATCTTCATGGTGGGGAATTGGTTTTGTTATTATTTATTCAGTTGGGGAATCAAGCAACATCATAGCATTAGTCGTTCAAGGAAGAAACCATTCCTGGACAGGTACTGAGGATGGTTCTTCCCAGGTGGTGAGGAGGGAGAAGAGATGGCGTAGGTAAGGGTAAAGGGAAAGCCTGATCACTCGCTAGGCTCACTCGGTTGGGCCAGACCTTAAGGCATTATTACCTGTGAGAGGGCATATCCAAGCCACAGGGGGGAGCCGATCCTGCTGTGACATGGGCTGGCACTGGGCTGGGAATGCAGGCACGGGAAGACAGCTTCAGCCCCTGGACTCTAAGAGCAGCCCTGCCCAGTCGTGGGTTTCCTGGGCTGAGAGGTCCTCCTGACCGTCTGAACCATAAGCTCTGGTTTTACTTACATCTGGCTCCCCAGTGCCCAGCGCAGTGCTGGCCTCTGAAAGTTGTTGAGTGAACAGATGTGCCTCGGTCCCCTACTGAGCTGTGAATTCCTTTCTGGCAGGGACTATTTTTGGACCCCTGCAATATTGCACCTACCAACCCTCCTCAGTGCCCTGCAGATAACCGTGAGACTGAATCCCCTTCTCCCTACTAGAAGTTCTCATCTCAAAGGTATGGTTCCATGGGTCAGCCTGAGGCACCAGTGGTCCTTATGGATGAGTGATGGAGACCCCACTAACCTACAAGCTGGGAGGAACTATTCCACTGCTTATGACCGGGCCCCACTTTCTATTTTTTTATTTTTGCCTTTGTGAACGGCGACAGCATTTTCCAGCAGAAGTCCTCAGTCCCCACATGCAGGAGCGGCATGCGTTTGTCCACTCCTCATTCGTGCACTCATTCACTTGTTCACTCATACGCACACTCACTCTCATTCATGTCTTCAGTCATTCAGCTATGCATCTCATTGGCCGATTGACTCATTCATTCATTTATTCAACACCCACTAAATGTCGTGCAGAACGTTGTGTCTAGAGAATCTTCAGACACAGGTCTCGCTCCTGAGAGCTCCCAGATTGGGGCGAAGAGCGTGAGAGCCATGAACACAAGTAATCACGCAGAGCGGAATAGAAATGTCATGAGAAATACAAAAACACATCACTGAGGGGCCACGGAGAGAGAGATTTCTTCACGTTGAGAGAGGGAAAGATGCGAGCCGGCTTCCTAGAGGAAGTATCATCAGCAGCCGCTCCAGAATTTCTCTGTGCAGAGTGGGTGACGATGGCAGCTGGCGGGAGAAGCCTGAAGCTGTAGCATCTGGGGGACGGTTATATCTCCCCCAAGTTCCCTCTTGCTTCCACCACTCAGGAATAGCATTTGAGTTCATGCCTCGGTGAGTGGGGAGGATTTATTTGGATCCGGCATGACAGGGAGAGTATGAACACCAGACAGGAGCAAAGGCCTGCAGGTAGGAAAGTTCAAGGCAAGCACAGGGACCCTGGAGACCTTAGGTTCTGGTGGAGCAGGTAGAAGGGAGTAGTGGGCAATGAGCTAGGAAAGGTAAATTAAACTTCAAATGCAAGGTTAAGATGTTTGGGCTTCATTTAACAGATATGGGGGCCACTGAGGATTTTGAATGGGGGAGACATAGCCAATGCTGTTTTTAGTGACATATCTCTGGGGCAGTGCAGAGAATGAAGGAGAGAGTTGATACGACAGGAAGTTAGTTCCAGGCCCCTCCTAATGTTTAGGAGGGCAGAGCAAGAATGGGGTCCACCTACTGCCTGGTTAAAATATTTAAAAATTATAAATCAAATGAACAAACAAATAAAATATATCTTCCTACCTTGACAACCTGGAGAGCCAGATTTGAATGCATGATTCTCAGATCCTCAGGTTAAAACACAGAAGTGCCAGAAGATCTGCCCAGTGGCCCCAAACCCCGATCTGTGGCCAACCCCCCTTCCCCTCCCACCCCTAGCTACTTCCCTCGCTGCGAGAGGCCTCCCACACACCCATGGGTACCCAGCCCACACATTCAAACTCTGTTAGATTCCAGCAAACAGCCACCCCCAGCCCCCCCTCAGGCCTAGAGGGACACAAGTTGACAGTACATCTGCCCTTGGGAGCCTGGGGAGGAAGAATAAGCAAACCTTCTAAAGCAAGTGGGCTTGGGATGACAGAAAATTCCTGAATCCTGGGTGCTCCGTGGGTGGTCTAGAAGGAGAGGTTTCAGGCTCTAGGTGAGCACATGTCCCTAAATTTTGGCCTTCTCAGCCACGGGGCCTGGGAGTCACGTCCAGAAGAGGCCCTGAGTGGGGCCTTCTAAAGCCCAGGACCTAGGTTTGGGCCCACTTCTGCCCATGGTAAAGGCTTTTACAGTCAGGAGAGACCGACTGAGGCCCTGAGCCAGGGCGGGAGCAGCCCGTGTGATGCAGGGAACAGAAATACAAATAATAGAATGCACAGGACAAGGAGACTAGATTGATGTAGCTGCCCACCTGAGCACTGCAGGTGCCAATGAACCTGAGCCTGGGCTTCCTGACACCTCGGCATGTGGGCAGGGTGGGGTGTGGGTGCAGCCACCTGTGTCCCTTCTAATGAAAAGCCACCTAAACGACTTCTGCTCTCGCTCTCCTCTGCCCTCCTTCTGCCTGCTCACCCCAATCCCCAGCCCACAGTGTCTGTCTGGGCCGTGTGCAAGGCGTCTGGCCCCAGGGAGAGGTGGGGTCAGTCTACACCTACACCTACACAGGTATAAATGCGCAGCCTCTGGTGGCTGCTCACTCAGCCTCCCTTCTCCAGTCGTGACAGCACCAGAGTCTCTCAGACACCTGGACCATGGACCCCAGGGAATGCTCCTGCATGTCTGGTGAGTAAGGGTGGCCACCTTGGGCTTTGGGGCCTTGCACCAGCTTCCTACAGGAAACCCACAGGACTCTAACCGATGCTTCACTTCCTGCAGTTAGGAGCTGCCCACAGTGTTTGTCTCAGACTGGAAATTTCTGGGGGCAGCCCGCACTCTCTGTGGGCTCCCAGCCTGATTAAGAAGAATTGATAGCCTGGTCCAGAATGACTGTGAAGGAGCCTAGCGGCAGGCCCCTAGGGACAGCCACTAGGGCAGGGGAAGAGATCCGGCCCAGAACCTGGCAACCCGGTTTTGGTCCTTTGCTGCCATCTCTTCTGACACTTCTTATTTCCAGGCCTCAGTTTCTCTCATCTCAAAACTAAGTTACTCTTTCCCTGTTGCCCACCTCCCAGGCTGCCGTGAAAGTGGTAGAATCGTAAAGCACTCACAGACGTCAGGGGAGCCATTAGAAAAGTATGTGGGCTCCTCTGTCACCGAAACCACTTAATTCCACAGAAGCATGTTGGCCTGGAGGAGAGGGGATGCCGTTCAGAGCCATCCTGGGTTTTATGGCCTTGAGATATGGTATGAAGAAATCTCACGAGCCTCCCTGGTCCTTAATAGGACATGTCTGTACCAAAAACTTGTCAGAGACAGAAGCTTCCAACATCTTAATTCAAAAAGATAGGCGGGCTGATTTTTTTTTTTTTTTTAAGCATAGATGTTTTTTATGATACGGAAACAAGTAGTGGCTGTGGCTCTCACTTTGGGCTTTGTTTATGTTCTTTGCTCATCCTCCTAAGCAATTTAGGGCTTCTACCTTGCCTGTTACCTTGAAAAGGTGAGGAAGGTACCAAAGGCTTTGACAGCCACTGGGGGACCTTGGACTCAGTGGAGTTGGCCTAGTCTAGTGGTTTTCAAACCTGATGATGCATCATAATCACCTGAGTTGCTTTTGAAAATACTGACGTCCTTCCCACACCCGGACCTATGACCAGAGCATCTCAAAGCCTGGTGGATTCTCGGGAATCCACGTTTTATGAGGGATCCTGGGGGCGCTGCAGCAGCCACCCCGGTTTCTGTGTGCGGACTGTGACTGGGAACCACTGGATAGTCCTCACCACTTAGGGTGATGCTGGGTGGTGGCATCTTCATCCTCTGGTCCAGCCACCACCCAGGGACAGCCCAGAAACCCTGCCACTGTGGCAGTCTGCAGCACGCCTCGTGGTCCCCGCTCCATCTCGGTCCTCACGTTTGTGACTCTGTCCTCCCTTCTAGGAGGAATCTGCATCTGTGGAGATGACTGCAAATGCACAACTTGCAACTGTAAAACATGTCGAAAAAGTGAGTATGGAGACCAGGGACACCGCTAGGCAGCAGCTGGGAAGGTCCGTTCCCTCCATTCTCAACCCTCCAGCCACGGTGGGACGGAGGGGGATCTGGATGCCTTTTTCCCATTTGGGAGAGATCTAAAATGAAAGCTGGGCTCCCCAGGGCTGCTGCCCACCTGGGAATAAGGGCATCCACAGTGTTTTAGGGGTCTGGAATGGGAGTAGGACTGAGGAGTGGTTCCAGCCTGCCCAGTGGTGAAGGAGAGAGAGCACTGGCCTACGGTCATGAGCCTGGATTTTGGTTTCTGATCTGCCACTGTCCATCGACCTCCGGCAAATCCCTTCCCCTCTCTGAGCTTCTGGTCAACTCAGCAGGACCTCTGAGATCCTTTCTGGCTCTAACATCCCACAACTTCCTGTCCCAGGTTTTTTGTGACTGTGGCAGGTTCTTTTTTTTTTTTCCTACTTCCTCTAAGTGGTGGGAGCGAAAGTAGTAAGAAGGCAGCGATGACGCCACGCTGATCTGTTCATCCTCTGACCTTCTCAGGCTGCTGCTCCTGCTGCCCCCCAGGCTGTGCCAAGTGCGCCCGGGGCTGCATCTGCAAAGGGGGCTCAAACAAGTGCAGCTGCTGCCCCTGAAACGCGTCCGCTGTGCTGAGGAGGGTGAGCCTGGGAAGCGTCTGTACAGAGCGTTAGTTGAGAAGTTGGAATGATTGTGCTTTTTATATAGATGTTAGTGACATTCATGTAAAGTGCTTGGAGCAATAAAGTTTTGACTCGTGGTTGTCTGGTGGTCAGAGCACTGTTTTACCCTAACCCAGAAGGACCAAGAAGGGCTGACTCCGTTGCAGATACGGTCATTGTCAGCCCATATCCTTTCTGCCCTGTTCGTCACAGGGTCCTGCGACTCTGCCGGAGGACTTTCTCCTGCTGCCTGAGCTTTCTTGAGGCAAGCACAGGGTAGTCTGGGAGGACAGGGAGTGAAGGCCAAGGGGAAAGCCCTTAAGCAATGACAAATACAAGTTGGTGGATAAATAATCCCAGAATCTTTACCCTAACAGTGGGACAAATCTGAGACACGTTCCACACTGCCCCCCAGAAGTCCCCAGCAACACGGAACCCCAACAGCCCACTGTCATAACTTGCTCATTAGTATACCCCTTATTGGCTTCCCTCCTTCTCTGCTTCACTTCTCCATTCTCCTACCAGTGCTTCCCGGGGACCCCACCCAAAGAAACTACTTGTACAGTGTCTGCTTCAGGGGTAACCCAATCTCTGCGAGGTTCTCTTGGCAAAGCATTGGTCCAGAATGTTTCCTTGTTTTAATGATGCTTTTTAAAGGGATGTTAGCATTGAATCAGCCATGAACAGCTAGGAGGTCTGTGCGAATCTAAAGAAAATCCTCAGAGCCAAGACATTGCAGGCATTAGCTACCCTGTTTTGGTTATTTAGGCCAACCTTTAGGATGGGGTTTTGGGCAGACATGGACCAGGAGAAATGGGTGCTGCTCGTTGAAGTTTTTGCATTTCACAGAAGTCAACGTAAAGAGAAACCAAGGTCTTTGTCATTTCCCCCGGCTAGCTGACACCACACCAGCACAATTCCAAAGAAGTCTCATGGGAAGGGCTACGACCCACTGTGCTGAGCATTTTATACACACTCTCTCATCTAATCCCTATAATAGCCCTGCAGAAGGGTGGGCTGTCTGGAGGAATTCTTGATTTTAAAAGATTAGTTATTTGTAAGTAGATCCACTTACCTAATGTACAAATAGAACAGTGAAAACAGATGGAGAAAATTAGGTGGTCTTAGTGACCTCCTTCAGCAATTCTTCAGCCCTGGGCTGACCACTTCCGGCTTTCTTGGAATACGGGGAAAATAACCCCTCTATTTGGGTAAGCCACTGTGCAGCTGAAAGCAATCTAACTGATAAATTGTATAACTGTGATGATGTCTTCCATGCTGTCTGTAGATTGTGACATTTGAAATTTAAAAAAAAGTTTTTACAATATTACGATTATATAAATACTATTTACTGGAGAACTAAGTTTGAATGGATCCACAAAAAAAAAGGATATGTAACTTCTATATCACTAAAATTGGGATACTTGAAGGAGAGAAACTTGAAGATGGGTAAGGATACTCTTCAGAGACCTGCTCAGAATCAGAACACATTTTAGTTTGCTTAATATTTGGACTGTCACTTTCTTTCGGGGCTTTTGTTTTTTCCTGATATTTTCTAATTGCCTTTCCCCCTTGCTATTTGTTAAATGATCTGATATTCATGTCTTCTTTCCTGATCATTTGTACTACTGTCATTCTGGAAATCTCCATTGCTCTCCTGGGTTAGATCCATTGCTTCCTGGATCCCCCAACATCCTCTATCCCGACTTCTTTTTCATCTTGCGGGAGTATGCTCTCAAGCAATTTTTTTACAATAGGGATGAATTAGGGGGAAATTTTGGAGTCCCTAAATGTCAGAAAACACGTTTATTTTTCTCTTATGCCTGATAGACAGTTTGGCTGGACATTAAATTTCAAGTTCAATATCATTTTCTCATAATGCTTTTGAAGGCATCGCTGCATTGTGTTATAATATTCAGTGTTGCTGCTACGAACACTAACATGACCGTCCCTTTATTTCTCATTGGAAGTTTTTGAGAAATTTCTCAGCCTAGGAGGAAATGATGGAGCTGTACAAGTGGCAGTGGAGGAGGCAAAATTGATGATCATGTGGCAGCTCTACAACCAAATCTTCCATTAGTCACCATCCTGATTTCTGCAGCTCCTTCAAATCCTCCCCCACAGACTTCTCTCTACATCTTGATCTGTGGTTTTCTCTCCTCTTGTTTACCCATAAATGTGACTTGACCCATTCTAGTATTCCAGAAAAATGTCGAACTCTGATCCATTGATGTACTGTTCAAGTCGTCCCCTCTCACATTGTTATATAAAGTTTCTCAGTGCCGAGAGACCAAAGAAAGAGGCTGACAACTCCATCACTACATTAAGAGTTTATTAAGGGAACTTATATACATGGCTCATGGTGGGGGCAGCAAGAGGGGGTAGATATCCTTTGCACCGCATGGCAGGTGCTAAAGGGTTATATAGGACAAGACAGGATGGATAAGAGTACGAGGGTGTGACCCACCCCAGATGAGGAAGGAAAGCTTTACATGCTTGCCCAGGGAAGGGTCTTTGCAGGATTAAGCACACCTGAGGCACAGGGGGGGAAGTCAGTGGGAGTCTCTGGGGGGATTTACGGAAGCAACCTCTGTTCTACCCCAGATCTGACTGGATCTAACACAAGTGTCTGGCAGTAGTCACATCATAAAGCGGTCTTTTCTCCACACACACACCGATTCTCAGCTCTTTTATTAGTTTTCCTTTTTCTCCCCTTGTCTTTTTTTTTTTTTTTTTTTTTTTTTTTAGTTTTCTTCTGCTAGATTTTCAGGAAAAAGGAGAGATAAATGCATGTGCTCAGCCTACCATCTCGAGCCAAAGTCTGGACTAGGTTTTTTATTGGTACTATTTTTAATCTTCACAACAATCCTGCAGGATAGAGATTACTATCTCCCTTCTGTAGGAAGGAAACTGAGACTCAGAGAAGACCTAAACTAGGCAGGACTAAGCTGGGAGAGAAGCTTGAAGACCACAAGGGAATATAAGCTGGGGAAAAACCTGAAGCGAAAAGTGAGCAGACTGGTTACACACACAACCGGTCACATACAATTGTGAATGGGGCAAAATTTAAGCAGTGCAAGGGAACACCACGGAAACAGACTTTAGGTCAAGAAAAAGAAGAGCGTTCAGCAGGAAAGTGCTGTGTCAGGAGGCTGACACTTCATGGATTGTATTCCTGTGTTGCCTAAGGGACAATGGAGCCCTCTGAGAGGCTGTTGTAGACCTGCGCCTGCTCAGGATGTACTCCAACTTGGATGGAGACCAGAGGGCTTCGTGGGGAAGAAATGGAGCTCAGATCACCGGACGGGGAAGGAAGTTCCTGAAGTGGACTGCAGAGGGCGCTCCAGGCCCAGAGGCGGCTGCGATAGACTTCCTCTGAGCCCTCGGGAATTGCGCTTAGGGTTGTGGGGACTGCTTCTGCGTCGGTCTGGCTAGGTTTGGGGCCCACACATCCCAGAAAGAGTCTAGAACTGTCAGACACAGTGCTGGGAGGATAAATCAGGACAAGCTTTCCAAGGGCTCATTAGGCCATAGATGTAAAAGGCTTTAACAACGGGTAAACCACCCAGATTCACAGGGCATAAGGCTTTTAAAAAATTTTGCAATGTACATTGATGAACCAAAAAAAGGTTCTTTCCATTTAACACAGTAGTTTCACTTCTAATCTAAGGAACTAACCACAAATTAGAGGGCGTGGGGGGGGGCAGGTAGGGGGAGCCTCATTCATTCACAGGAAGGTTTGTTGCAGTACTATTTACAATTGTGAAAAACTGGAAATAACGTCAAGTCTAAATCTACGAAATTGAGTAAGCTGTGGTCTGTGCATATGACACAGCCATTAAAAAATGCAAAAACACGGGAAATGATTATGGTAAAATCTTAAACAAATATGAAATATACTGAAATGTTAACAGTGGTTGTGTTCAAATCATAATTTACTGAAATAACATTTATTAAAATAAATATTGTTTGGAAGGGAAAAAATGCTTACTTTGAGCCAAAAATTCTACTTTCAAGAATGTTGTATTCTAAGGAAAAAATCGTGACTGTTAAACACACAAAAACTACTAAGATGTTTATCACAACATGGATTATGATAGTGAAGATTTGGAAACAATAAAATGTCTCAAAGCAAGGGACTCATTAAATAAATTGCTGAATGAATCTACTAAAATAAAATTGTACAAATGAAACTAATTTCAGGGACAGATGTTTATAATCTACTGATAAATACTGAGAGAAGTCATTTATAAACCAGTGTGTACTTAAGGCTTCTATTTTTATATTTAAAAGGATTATATATGTACTTTAAAATTTTTCTACAATAAAAAATGAAGAAGAGGCAGAAGGGAGCTAGGGCTGGATGTTTTTGAATCTCAGGCACCCATGACCTGAATTGCTTGGTTTACCTTTGAAGACAAGGAGAGAATAGAATACTTGAAATTGAAACTGTCTTGGAAAATTTGAGCCATGTGACTACAATAGACATTGGCTAGATGGCAGCTTCCTCCTCCTCCAAGCCCCGCCTCACTGTCCACCTTCCCTGGCAAGTGGTTCTCACTTGCTTTCTCATATTCCATCCCTCAAACACCTTTGTGAAGGACAGAGGGCCAGCCCTGTCTACCCACATTTGACAGAGGATAAACCAGAGGTCCCAAGATTCACGCTGGTGATAAGGCAGGGGTTGGAAAGCAGGTTTTCTGATTCTCCTGGTTCTCTTCCTAAAAATCATCATGGAAAAAGCAGGGTTTCTCAACCTCAGCACTGTGTTAGAAAAAGGGGATTCTATGGAGAGTAAGCACACAGGATGATCTGATCATAAACTCTTAACTGGGAGGGAATAGAGGGTGGTCCCACCCCAAATCTGTAACTTCTTGAGCAAAAGGTTAATCTTTGCCTTAAGCAAGTTCTACTCATTGTTTCTGTGTGTCCAGGTTAACATACCTTTGAAATGCCCCCCTTTCACACCCCTCCTCTGGAGCATGACCACTCTCAAGAGAGCACCTAACTTTACAATGTCGTAATCTTATCTGCACTTTACTTCCTCCCACCTGCCTGTCATCTTCCTTAAATTCCCTCCTTAATCTCAAATGCATAAACGAAACTGCTAACTTATTTTCTGAAGCATTTATCTCAATCTGTTGAGATCTTGCTTCTGGGAGTATTCTCTATTTTGGCTCAAACAAATTTTTGTAAAAATTCTCTACAGGTTTGGACCTTTCTTACATCATAGCACTTCTGACATTTGGGGCAGATAATCCTTTGCTTTGGGAAACTATCCTGTGCATTGCAGGATGTTTAAAAGCATCTTTGACTTCTCTACCCATTAGATGCCAGAGGCATCAACCTCCACCCCCTACCCCCAAGTTGTGACAACAAAAATGTTTCCAGACATTGCCAAATCTCCTCAAAGGGACAAAATCGCCCAGAGTTGAGAACCACTGAAGTAAGGTGAGATGTGACAGAGAACTTTGATCTAAGTCAAGCTGCCCCAAGGTCATTCCTAGAAGGAGATGCTGCCCCTCCTGGCCCTGGGGGTGAGGGTGGGGGGCTAATAAGGAAGAGGGAGAAAGGGGAGACTGGCTTATATAAAAAGGCAGAACTTCTTCCACTCTACACATTCTCCTAGCAACATTTATCTTACTATGTGTTGATTTTTTATTAAACAGCTCTGTCTCCTGTGCAAATCACTGAGCCTCAGTTTCCTCATCCACAAAATAGGTTAACACTGCCTCCCATAAGGGTTTTGGGAAGGAGTCGACGAGATAACATATGGAGTGTTTAGCTCTAGATGGTGCTCAGTATGGTGCCTAGAGCATAGTATGCATCTCGCATGCAGTAGACCTTATCCATACTAGCCACCAGCAGTCATCTGGTGCACCCATGTGGAAAAACAAAACAAAACTGGGGCATGAACCGGGGAGAGATTTCCTTGAGTTTGCAAAACTAGGGCAAGAGCTGGAACTAGAAATCATGGGCTCTTAGACGAGTGTCCTCTCTCCAACCCAGCTGCCTTTGTGGACAGAATTGTTCATTCAACATTCATTCTACAAGTAAATCCAGATCTCTCCAAGAAATGACTTTATTTGCAGAGAAGCATATTTGCAAACTTAGTCCATCCACTGATGTGACCCTGGGGGATCTCTGCCCCTCACCCTACCGGGTCCCACCTTCTGGCCTTAATCCAAATGAAAAGAAACAAGTGTCCATGAACTCCCTTCTCCCAGAAAGCACTGGGGTTGAGTGCAAGGCCCAGGGCGAGGGCTGATGGCCATGACTCAGCTGGTCCCAGCTGACACCTGCAGTCCTGTCAGTCCGAGGCAGCTACAGTTCAGGAGGAACGCAGCTGAGCCAGACAATGGAGCCGGAGGTCAGGTAGGAGCTGTACGCTTTCTGCACAGTCCTCGCCTGACTTCCCCAGACCCAGGTTCACTGGGAAATGGTAAGAGCCAAAATGGTCAGGGCCCTGCTCTGACAGCTTTCCAAGTGCCATGCCATTTAAGTTCCTGACAAACCTATAAGGTAGGAACTACCATTATTCCCATTTAAGATTAATAAAAAGGAAACTTCAACCTGAGGCACAGAAATATTAAGCAAGTTGCTAACAACTTGCCACATTAACTAATATGGGGCAGAGTCAGTCCGTGAACCCAGCCAACTTGACTTGAGAGCCATTCATTCATTCAGTCAGTCATTCAATAAATGCATCCTGAATGTCTCCCGTGTACAGGACACTGTTCTAGGTGCTTCAGATGTGTCAGTGAACGGAAGGAATGATTCCTTGTAGGATCGTGGTGCTTAAACTCTAACAGGAAAGACAGTATATAAATTTTACAAATAAGTAAATTATTTAGTTTGTCAGAAGGTGTTAAACATTATGAAAAAAGAGAGTTAGAACAGGGTATGGGGGTAAGAGGTCCTGGGAATTTGAGGTGGGTCGTAGTTGTAGATAGGTGATCGCGGTGGGCTTCACAGAGAGATTTGAGCAAAGACTTAGAAGCAAAGAAAGAAGGGAGTGAGCTGTGTGGATATCTGGGAGGAAAATCACAGGCAGAGGGACCATAGACAAAGTAATTTTAGGTTGTGAGAATTAAGGAGAGGTAAGAGAGGAATAAGGGTGGGGACGAGGGGGACCCTCTGGAGCAATACACCTATATGGAATGCTCTTCAGAGGTCATAGAAGCTGAGAACTGAAGATGAGTGGCCCTGGCCACCCGCAGAATGGGGGGAGGTATTTCAGAAGGATGTTGTGGTTTTCAGACTCCTCAAAATCGTGGTCGCCCTTTTGGGTGTGGAAGGTGTATTAGTCAGCGTTCTCCAGAAAAATAAAACTGCTATATAGAGAGATCTTGGTATGAGATGTATATTACATACATAATAAGCATATCTATTATATATTTATTAAAGGAACTGGCTCGCACGATTATGGAGTCTGAGGAGTCCCGCAATCTATCATCCGCAAGCTGGAGGACCAGGAAAGCAGGTGGTGTAATTCGGTCGGAGTTTTGAAACCTAAGAAGCAGGAGCGCCAGTGACTCCAAGCAGAAGACGAATGTCTCAGCTCAGGTAGAGAGTAAATCCCCCTCCCTCCTTTTGTTCTCTTCAGGCGCTCAGACAGATTGGATGAAGCCCACCCACACCGGGAAGGGGCAATCTTTACTCAGCCCAGCAATCCAAAGGCTAATCTCCCCTGGAAGCATCTTCACAGACACACTCAGAAATCACGTTTCACCGGCTGTCCGGGCATCCCTTAGCCCAGACGAGTTGACACATAACAATGCCCGCCACGGTGGGCATGGGGGCAGATTGCTCTCCCAGCTCTGAAGCCTCAATCTCAACGCTGTTTTCAGCTGAGCGCAGGGCGACCGGCGCGGGCAGAGTCCTCCCCTGCGCACAGGGCGGCTGCGTGCAGGGCGGGGAGTCGGGGAGCACGGCGGGGGAGGGGAGGGACCGCTGCCGCAGTGCGCGCCTCCGCCTGGGCCTGTGCGCCCAGATGGAAAGAGGGGGCGCCTTGCGCCCAGCGGGCTGTGCATGCGCTCCCCGCCTGGGGCTATAAAAGCCTCGCCACCTGCTGCAGCTAGGGCGTCCAGTTGCCGGGAGAAGCCAGTTCGCCAAGGCGCCTCCTCCAGCCGCATCTCCGCTGACATGGACCCTGACACCTGCACCTGCCCTACTGGTGAGCCCCTGCCCGCAGCCTGCGGCACAGCGCGCCCCCTGACTTGCAAAGAACCCCATGCCCGACATCTTTGCTCAAGGACATTTGGGGGAAGGGAATCCTATTTTCCATTTTGAACCTCATGAAGGGTGGGCATGGCTATATCCCAAAGGACAGAGACTGGCACCCCACTTCCTCCTTTTAGGCCTAGCCCCACCCAGAGATTCCCCACAAGATCTCTTCCTGTGGCATCTCCCTCTCTAGGTGGTTCCTGCACCTGCGCTGACTCCTGCAAGTGCGAGGGATGCAAATGCACCTCCTGCAAGAAGCGTGAGTGTGGGGACCCCCTCTGCCCTGCCCCTCTGCTCCCCCAGTTTGCCTACTGCAATATGGAGAGACCCCGAGGCCCCTTATTAAGGCCCTTCTGAGTCTGGGACTGAACCACTTGCGGTGGCCTTAACACACGATCGCCCCGGCCCCACCCCCACTGATGATCCCGGAGGCCTGCAGCAAGATGTTTCGTAAATTCCCAGATGATTCAAATGGGCAGATGGAACCAACAACTGTTTCCCTGGTCCAGCCCCTTCCCCCCAAACCTCCAATGCCTGGGAAAGCCGTTAGAGAGGCTGGGGGTTGGATCTGCAGTCCGGGTCCCTTGGACCCTCAGGCCTTTGTGGGTCCCCTCAGTTTGACCTGCCTCAGGTCTCTGCAGAAGCAGTGTAATTAATATACATGGGGAGAACGAGGTGAGAGGAAGGCTCCCTATCTCCATGGCGTGTCAGATGAGGCATGGATGCCCCCCTTGGGTCCCCAGGACTCCTCATACCTGTACCATCTCCGTTCCTTCAAGTTTATTCTTCAAGGTTCTTTTCAAGGCCATTTACCCTGTGATGCTTTCTCCTTAAGGCCCAGCACTCCCCTAGCCTGGGCATGCCCCTACCATCCTGGGGACTCCCCTGCATTCATCTGAGGGGCTGTGGCTGATTACTGGGTACCCTTCTCCTGTGGCAGCCCAGCATGCAACTGATACACCATAGATGCTGAGTCAAACCAGATGTGAGACTAGGAAGGGGGCAGTGAGCAGCCCCCAGCACCCCTCCTGTTTCCCCTTTCCCTTTTGATGGGGACAGGTATGGGGGGAGGTCATCGGACTGGGCGCACCTGATTTTATCTGCAGGTTGCTGCTCCTGCTGCCCTGCAGAGTGTGAGAAATGCTCCAAGGATTGTGTGTGCAAAGGTGGAGAGGGGGCAGAGGCAGAGGCGGAGAAGTGCAACTGCTCCCACTGAGATGAGGACGTGCCCTAGGTGTGAACCATGTGTAAATAGTGCCACCTCTCCCTGTGGGGAGGCTCAGCTGTGTATCCCCTTTCCTCTGCTAGCTGCTGGCAAGTGACAATAAAAAATCCTATGACTAGCATAAGCCAAGGACTGGTCTCTTCTTAAACAGAAGGGTGGGAGAGTCGGGGGAGCCTAATCCGAGGGAACTGCCCAGCTAAAAAGTGGTTTGGCTACTGTTCTGCTTGAGTCTGGGATGGAGGCTGGAGTATGTCCTTCCCACCTTCAGATAGCCCTCGATCCTTCTGCTAAGTCAAACTCAACTCCGAGGCAAGAGAGGAGACCAGACCCAGACATGTTTGACTTTTTCTCCCTCCTCTCAACCTCACTTCATCTGTACAATGGGGTTGGGGGAGGGTAAAACCAGCCCCCAACCCCAAAGGCCTGCAGTTCCTGGAATTTTCTAGTTGCTCCTACAAAGTCTCACATTTTCAGAATCATTAGCAGGGTTCAGGAGGCCCCAGGAGACACTGTCTTGGCAGACTGCCAGCTGTGTTTCCAAGGTCACCACCCCTGAGTATCCTGTCTCCCCAAAACAGACTGGTCGGCTCCTTTTCAAAATCTTCTCATTTGGCAGTTCGTCTCTAGCTTCTTCTTTCTTCAAGGGGAAGCAGGGTAATAAGAGCTTTTACCTGGGTGGTTGTGGTCCAGTCCTTGATGAAAGAGAACACCTAGATCTACCTGGTTGGCTGAGAAGGGAGAAATAGAATCCTGGGAGAGAAAAGTTTCCCAGTAGGAAGACACTGTGCTGTGAATACATCAGTATTTTCCTCCAAGTTAGTTTTTCTGGACTATCTATTTAAAAGCCCACAAAGATCAAAAAAAAAAAAAAAAAAAGCCTAATAGGCTGAGTTTAGAAAACCACTGCAAGAAAGCCAAGGCCATTTTGTAAAGGAACAACAAAAAGGATTTGCTAGCACTGCTTGTTCTAAAGCTCTAAGAAGTGGAGTCGGTTCGGGAATAAATCAGTTGTACAGAGAGTCCAAAAACAGATCTCTGTGCAGCTGGGAGTAGGACATGATCCAGTCAGTGGCAAAAGGATTCACTAGTCAATAAAAAGTGAAGGCACAATTGGCTACCTCTTTGCTTATCGTATAAAAAATAATTTTCAATCAACTTAAACACCCAAGAGCAAAATCAAAACCATAAAAGAATTTGGAAGAGGAAAATAGAGTGTTTATTGCTTTGGGGTAGAGACAATTCTTTTAAAAGACACATGAAAGAAAAGATTGGTAAATTACCTTGAGCTAAGTCCTCCTAAGTTCATTATTTTACTTGATCCTTAAAACTCCAGAAGAACGGTGTTTTATAAATAGGGCAATAGGGCTTAGGGTAATTTACATAAAGTCTGTTAAAAAAATAAACTGAGGCATATTAAATTTTTAAGAGTTTCTTTAAGCAAAAATGAATTGGAATTGGGCAGCATCCAATGTAGCAGAAAGGCTCTCCAAGGAGCTGCACAAAATGAAAGACTTATAGACCAGAGAGAGCAGGAACAAGGACCTTGTAACAGGCAAAACCAAACCAAAACAAAATGGGTTGATTATTGCAGCTACTTTCCCTTAGCAGGTAGCAGGGATCAATCAGGCAGATTACCTACCTACTAGGGATCAGGGGATTCCTGAATGACTGGTTTAAGATTCCATTTTTGGGAGAACCAAAATACTGTAATAAAGTCTCTGTTTGAGGATGTTGAGCTTAACATGTAACTCCATTTGGGGCCTACCGTCTTGTTTTTAACAGATCACATAGCTAGAATGTGGCAGAGCCAGGATTTGAACCCAGACTGTCTGACTGAAGTCTAGGCCTTCAACATAATAACCATACTTGTTTTCTCGATTCTGGCTTGCCTTGTGTAAAAGCATGAAAACAAAGCTAAATCAACTCACATCCATTAGAATGGTGTCTTCGTCCAGTGGGGCTGCTATAACAAAACACCACAGGCTGGGGAGCTTATTAACAACAGAAATTATTTCTTACCGTGCTAAAGGCTAGAATTCTGAGATTAGGATGCCAGCATGGTTAGGTGAAGGCCCTCTTCTGGGTCAGACGCTTTTCTCACTGTATCTTCACATGGTGGAAGAGATTAGGGCATTCTGTGGGGTCTCTTTTATTAGAGCACTAATCCCATTTGTTAAAGCTCCACCCTCAGGACCTAAGCATTTCCCAAGGGCCCCGGGAGATAGAAACATTCAGACCATAACAAATGACTGCTATCAAAACAAAACAAAACAAAAACCGGAAGATAACAAGTGTATTTTTGCTCATTTTTGAATTGGGTTGTTTGTTTTATTATTGAGTTATAAGAGTTCTTTATATATTCTAGATACTGGTCCTTTATCAGATCTATGCTTTGTAAATAGTTTCTCCAAGTCTGTGTCTTGCCTTTTCATTTTCTTTATATATGATAATATAACAACTTTTATCTAAGTTTAATTTTATAATTACATCTTCTAGATGTTTCTCCTGTTTTCTTCTAGATGTTCTGTAGTGGAGATTTCCTCCTGTTTTTTTCTAGATGTTTTCTTCCAAATGTTCTTTAATTTAAATCTGTGATCCATTCTGAGTTCATCTTACGGAGGGTATGAGATAAATATCTAATTTATTTCTTCCCTTCCTTTCTTCCTTTTCTTTTTCTTTTTTTTTTTTGGCACCTTTGTCAAAAATCAATTGACCATACATGTGCTGATTTCCTTCTAGACTTTCACCCTGCTCCATTGATCTATATGCCTATCAGATCAATACCACACAGTCTTGATTACTGTGACTTTATTATAAGTTTTTACATTGGTTAGTGTACATCCTCCAACTTTGTTCTTTTTCTGGTGGGATTCTTTATTATTTTCCATCACTCAGCCTTGTAATGAGTGGTCGTTATCATCTTCCCATGGGATTTTGAGTGGGCCCAGGAGACATATCTTCACTGAGTCCGCCATCTCAATTTGGCCCTCCAAACTGCTGCATCACAAAAATATTTATGGATGCTGGACTCTGAGGATAGATGAAAAGAAATGGTTACTGTCCTTCAAAAAGCACATGGACTTGTGGGGAGGATAAAAGCATTGCAAGAACATCTAGATGCTTTAGAGCTGGAAGAAACTGACAGACACGGCCCCCCAGCTCTCCTCATTTTAGAGATGGGGAGACTGAGGCCCAGGGAGGGAGGGGAGACACAAACAAAAGCTCTGGTGGCTTTAAGAAGGAAGAAACCCCATCAGGTTGGGGATCAGAGAAGACTCCCTGGAGTAAGAGGCATTTAACCCTTTTCTCATTTGCCCCCAGAATGCTCACCGGAGGTGCTTACGGCTGCAGAATTTGCCCAGAGATAACTCGTGGATTATAGTCCTAAGCTCACCCCCAAAGTTTGCCGTGAAATGTCTCGCTTTTTTATTATTTTGCATCGCCCTAGGATACTGATAGTCTTTGGAAACAAATGGCATCATTCTATTTATAGCGTTCTGTTTTTTTCCTACCTCTTTAATTCCCTCCCCTCCACAGCATTCTGTTTTTAGTAGTGGTATGTACATTTACAAAATTAATTCTTGATTGCTAAAAATGTCAAATCCTAGAAAATATAGCATTCCTACCCCGATGTTAAATTAACGCTGGCGGGGGGCGGGGAGGGGGGAGGTACATAAGGTAAGAGGGGTCAAATAAGTGGTGACAAAAAGAATTCTAACTATGAGAGGTCAGCACACAGTATAAATATATGTATGTCTTACTGTTAAAGTGTACAGCTGAAATTTATTGGATTTCGTTAACTGGTCACTTTAAAAAATAAATTAATAAATAAAAAAATAAGTTAACGCTGGCATAGAGCTGCACTTTATTCCATTGTTATTTATCATTTATACTTATTTATTTTTTTAATTGAAGAAATGATTGAAATTCCCCCCCCACACACACACACATCCCCCTACACTTTTTTTTTCTAACAGGGAAAAGGGTTAAAATGGTCTTTGAGGGATGGTAGGAGGAAGTAAAAACCTGGCATATAGAGTGTCAAGTGTATTTGGAGAAGGGTGTGAATGACCTGATCCTATTGCAGAAGTGCTTAGGGACAGAAAAGGGAAGTTGAAGCCAGATGGGTAAGGAGAGGCTGATGCCAGAGGAGGTTAGCTCTGTCAACGCACCCCTTGCACAGTCAAAATGATTCAAGGGAGACAGCTGAGAACTGGAAGCAAATTTTACTGCCAACATGGATGGCCCAAACCTAGAGCTAGATTTAATACTTTCAAGGCAAAAACAAGCCCTATTGTCTCTTCACAGAGTTGGATTGTTTCCCCTGAGT